>JAWWEM010049498.1:0-12031 GCA_035582935.1 Ormyrus thymus
TCTAGCCATAAACTACTTTGCGATTAAAAAATGGCCAATTTCTACTTCAAAAATGTTTTCAGTTTCCACCAGGGATGGTTCTTTTGTTTTTAATAAAAACGTGTTTTTGTTAAAAAAGCTTATAATTCTTAAATTAAATTATCAACTGCTCTGAAAAATTTTTGGTAATTAAGAATATATATAGCTATAATTTGTAAAAATTTCAAGCCATTTTATCAATTAGTTTTTGAATAAAAAGCTGAAAACGGAAAAAAATGAGTTTTCTAAGGGAAACGTTTATGGAAGTAATCGAAGTAAAGTTTAAAAGACTTTAAATTACTTGAAAGTATCCCTTCGAAGTAAAGTTTAAAAGACTTTAAATTACTTGAAATTTTGGGAAGAGGTAGATCTTTTATAGGTTCAGAGCTCTATAGTTTTTTCTGCTTATGAAACGTACTAGTACAAAAGATATTAAAGTTTTATTTATTTTGTTTCAATTTTTTGAATAGCTATATCTTAGTGAATAATCGATCTCTTTCAATGATCGACCACTTATTTTTTTCCTCTTTAACTAAACTTTCAAAATTATAAAGAATTTTTCAAGTTCATCTACTAGTTTTTGTTTTATAACGATTTTAAATTATATATATGGTATCGCGATTATATATATAACATATTATTATTATTATTATTTTATTATGATTTTTTACATTAGTTTTAGCGATATAGTTCAAATAAAATAAAAAGAATTACTTTTCTTTGGCTAATATTTTTATACGACTTAATTTAGCGCATGAATTTTTATTCAAGCTTGTGCGAAATCAAGTTTTGTACATGAAGCTTAAAAAATTCTGTTTTTTAGGACTTTAAATATTCCAATAACAAAATTTATATTTAAATTTTGTTATTTAAATATAAATTTAAATATAAATTTTGTTAGCTTTTCATTAAATTCTAAAATGAGCATATAAAAATAAAATAATAATAAAAACGAGATAATAATGAAATAATAAATTAGTTAAGCGGAAGCTAACTGCCAATGACTTGGCAGCGGTTTTTAATTGGTTGATTTGGTTGGGAGGCAAACGTACTTCCTTGATTTTCCAAAAAGGACGTTTTCTGCTGAAGCCAGCAAGACGTCTCGAGGGTAATAAAAACAGATTGAAGATCAAAAGATTTGCTATGAACTGATTTACACGTGTCAGGTCGCAGAAAATAAAATAAAAAGAATTATAAGGACTACGATTTTTTTGATTGGGAAAAAATATGTATGTGATCTTTACAGTTAAGCGTCTTGAATGATAATCTGTTACTCGGGTAGAAAAATCATGGACGCAGATAAATGTGAGAATAAAATGTGTTGCGCTTTTAAATCGCTTGCAACAAATATTTACTCGATGAATAAAAATTAAAAATTTGTTTTGTTATGTCGTAACATTTACTATAGAAATAAGAGATTTATTACGAATAATAAAGCAGAAAGTTTTATTCTGATTCGATTTAATCAAGTTAGTGGCGCCACCTTGAAGAAAAAATCTTATCTATTTTAAATATTGAAAGAATATCTTAGACCTTAGCCACTTTGCTCTCTCGTTTAGATGCATATATCAGGTATATATCGGAGAATGTCGAATTTTTACAAAAAGTAGAAAAATTCGATGCGTGAAAATTATACATATAATTATTATTTATTTCACAAGCGAAGTGCACATGTATTAAAACATGTAGCGTATCAATAAGGATTACAAAACGTTAATACTTTTTGATGATTAAATATATCATTGAAAAACATGTCTTTTTATAACATTTTTTCATTGTTCTTGTTTCTTTTATCCCCTGGAAATAAAATTGATACCTCTGAATCTTTACAATTTTTATACTTATTTGTGTTCTGCTCAAAAAAAGACCAACTTAGCATTTTTAAAATTTGCTGCTTTTGTTAAAAATATATTGTTTTAATGATTGTTTTATAATAGCATTACGTTTTAAATTCTTTCTTAAGTTGCTGGAAGAAGACGAAACTTGATATTTTATATTTTGTAAATATTGATAAACATTCAATTCTGCATTAAAATTATAAAATTTTATACGTATAAGATTTTAGATTGGCATCAACGTGTGTTTTTGAAATAAAATTTGCATACGAAATTAATGTGCAAACTACTGACCTGCATAAGTCCAAGGTTACTAAATGAAAGGCTAATTTTACATAACTACCTATGCTAACTTCTATAACCTTGGCTAAAACGGTTCACATCAAATTCCTTTTTAAGGTAGAACTATTAAAAGAAGTTATACAGACTGTTTTTAATTAGTTTTAATCATAACAGTTCCTCGTTATTTTATGCATCGAGTTATATTCTGTACAAGTTGACCAAGAAAAACTATAATAAAGTATATTCATTAAGAGTCGTTTCACGATATCGTAAAGTGACCGTTACGTCTGTATTACATGAAGTGTGTATGCTATTTTTTATAATACACTCGATTATGGTAATATGTATTCTTTAAAGAACTTATTTTTAGTAAATGTATGTTTTCGAAGGAAAGCATTCAATATATAAACTAGGGCGAACTCCTAAAAATAAATTTTATAAAGGTGTATACATTACGTAAATTCTTCTGAATTGAATATGTATTCTTGTTACAGCTTATAATAAGAAAAGTTTTTGTACTGGTGTTGACAATTCAAGAAATCATTATATAAACTAAGAAGTTCGTTTTGAATAGTGCTTGAAATACTTATGTTTCAACCTCTTCGGTCTTAGTCACCTTTTTAATAATTAGCTTTTTTAATTTACATTGAATTTTTAATAATTTTACTCAGAAATGATTTTCACGCTAATAAGTTGTGCGTTCTAATCAAAAGGGGAAGTACTTAAAATAGTGATTTTGCTGATTCTGGAAACTTATAAATCTTATAAAAACTGCTAATTTTCTTGGTAAAGCTTGCATTTTAAAAGCTTTTATTCAAACTTCCTCGAGTCGCCTCCCGGGCAAATTAAAGCACGCTGGCGTTTTCCGCCCTCGTATTGTAAAAATCATTTACAAACTATAGTCAAATAAATTCTTCTTGTGAGTCGAATTAACATCAACAGGAAGCATTCCACAGCGCGAGCAATTAATGGTCGTCCGGACGTCATCCCCGAAAAGTTGGAGCCTGAAAGAAAAGAAAAATCATCTTCAGTCCTAATCTTGATGACCGAAGCGGGCTCGAAGAAGAGTGAAGCTGCGCCTCTTTTATCGTCCTCCGAATCTTGGAAAAAAAGGCTGCGCGCGCGACAGAGAAAGGAGAGAGAGAGCTCTCCGCGATGCTTCTATACGCGTTCGACGCCGGAGAGGGGAGGCGCGGCCGGGCCGGCGTTCGGGAGCCTCCGCTCGGCGGCACCGAGCGCTCACGAAGCCCGCCGAAGGGAAAGCGCGCGCCGCCACTCAGACGGTCTTCGCGCGCCGAGCCATTCGGTTGTATCTCCCGCGAGAGCGCACCTCTCTCCCTCTTGCTCTTATATCACCTTCGCACATTTTATCATTCAGCTATCGCTCGCCGGCCTGTGTGCTTGTGTCAAGCCTATCTTACTTGCCGAACAAGAGATATTTGGCAGTGTTATCTGTCGCTGCGTGTGCCGGTTCCTTCATTTTGGTGAATTGTTCTTCGTCGTTCGTTTTCCTTTCAAACGAAGCAGCTTGTGCGGCAATTTTTTTAGTGTCAGTGCGAGGAAACTGTTAGGTTCCCCTGTGGAAACGCGAGGGTAGCATTTGAGATTTTATTAGTGATCGAGAGGACGACTTTTGCGACTATATCCGGAAAGATGATGGGTCAACGGAGCTTCAAGATCTGCAACGTGCTCCTGCTGCTGGCGGTCTGCGGCTGCACATCAATACAAGGTTCGTTATTTTCTTATTTTTTTCAGTATCTTTTGCGATAAACAGTCTGCTACAGATGACTTTTAAGTTACCACCGAATGCGCAAGGTTTTTCGAATTTTCAACGCTCGAACAGATCGATCTACACCTGCTCGACTTGCCGGTCTCTTATGAGTTGATTCCGGCATTCGCATTTCGTTACTCAATTTTTTGTTTTTTATAATTCGATATCCTCAACTCGAGATCGAAAATACTTGAAAAGCCAACGAATCTCGCGTGGCCTTGTTTAATAAGGGAAGGATTCCAGTCACAATGTTTTTCGACATTGGTGTCGAAGTTGATTATTTACTTCGTGAGACATTTTTCGCCGGAACGAAGCGAGGGAGAAAGGTTTCACGAGGTAAATAATCAACTTAAACACCAGTATCGAACATAATTTTATACCACGAGCGCCGAAAAATCATGTCAGTCGTGATTTTGAGCTTAGAATGGTATAAATTTTATTAAAAATCCGATCTGTTCGCTTCTAACTAAAAATTCGAAAAACTTATCTTCGCGTGCCTGCGCTTATAAAAACTTTACTATCTATCGGCAAAAAGCGCTCATAAATTTTTCTTATCGATGCCTCGCGATCCCTAAAATTCTTCGCTATCTCAACAAAGTGTAGCTCGATATGGGAAGGGATAGGAGGGGGAGTGAAAGAAGTCTTCACTCTTCCTTCCGCGCGGCCGCGAAGAAATCGCTTTGCGTTCGGCAGCCCGAGGTGATCGCTCGCATTCCGCCGGGACTTCGTTCCCGAGAACCGCGCGCGAAAAGGAAAAAGAGGGCAGGGGAAAATTGCAGCTCGCGCCGGAAAGCCTCGGCCGAATGATTGCCGGACAGGCAAAGCGATGCGCGAACCGCCGAGTTCAGTTTACGCGCGCTGGAAATCGGCAAAGAAAACGAAGCTGATGGCGATAGCGGCTAGGAACTCGAGTCGCGCCCTAGTCGAACCGACGGGGCCTAATAGTTTCTTTATTTTTTTTTGTTGATATACAGAGGATAGAGTTGCTTCGACCTTTCGGATAAAAAGAAACAGGTTTGACTCGAAATTTTTTGATTAGATTTCCGTTAACGATTTTTACAAATCGGTTTTCGAAAAACGTTCAACCCGCCGTAGCGATTGGTAACAAGAGAAAGCGCACGCATACTTTAGCGGAATCGGCGCATTCTTCATCCCGCAAAGCGTAAAAGTGCGCAATAACGACGCGTTACTCGAAATTGCAAGACGCCCGGGCGTACTGTTATGCGTGCTTCATATCGACTTTTAGATAATAAAACAGCCCGGGAACATAAGCATAAAACTCTTTTCAATTCTTTTCTCGCTGAAAGGCAGCGAGCGGCAGAAGCGTCTACGGAAGAGGCCACAAGGTAAGACAGACACTGAGAAAACTCGAAGCTAAGGAGCAAGTGGGGATAATGAGCCGTTACAATTTCTCGGGGCTTCTTTCTGCGGTGCGCGGCGCGTGAGTATACTCACTGCAGAGTATAGTAGCGTGTGCGTGGATACGCGCCGCGCTTCGCCCTTTCTCCCCTCTCTCTCTCCCTCTCTTCGCGGCGTTCTACGCGCCGTTCTCCGCAGGTACGTGTATAAGTAGAATACACGACACAAGCAAGAGAGCCGCGTCTGATGCTGCAAAATAAAGCGGCGAGCTTGAAAATCGGCCGGGCGAAGATAAAACACGATCGTCTTGCGCGCGCCGTCATACATATCGGGGCAGAAGCTGCACGCTGAAACTGGGAGCGCAGTTCTCTAATTGCCTTTGACCATCAAAGCCAAAACGACGGAACATCACTCGCAAATATATTCGAAGCTGCAGTTTACCGGTGCTGGCCGATCGTGCCAGCCAAGCTCCCACGGCGCACTTGCGCCTCGTTCGTCGAACAGTGCAGGTGCACCGAGGCACGGAACGGCCGTTCGCCTTCTCCTGCCTCATTGTGTACCTGGCGAGGAGTCTCTCCCGGCGCGGACTCACGCTCGCGAGTCAAGGATAGATGTGCTGCCGATACGCTGTACAGTGCGAGCCCGGCTCACGCCAGCGATCGCGCCCGCGCGCCCTCTTTTATTATTTAACGGATTTTGGGAAAATCATTGCGCGGGCCGCGCTGTCGTTCAAACAAGGCGCGCTGCTCGCTGCTCCTGCCGGGGTGAAGGGCTGGCCTTCGAAACAAAGGAGCGAGCAGTGTGCCTTCGCGGCGCGGTGCGCGAAATTTAGCGCTGGGCAAAAAGAGCGCTCGTTTAAACAAGGCGAGTGTGCAGAGGCGAAACAAAATGTGGCGGGGGGTGTGGATTCGTTCGCCGCGGGCCGTTCTTTTATGGTGTGGTTTATTTTGCTTTTGCGAAGGAAATTCATGTTTTCGATAGTGAGTTTTTTGTTTTAATAAACTTTGATAGTAAACACTGAAATGAATTCGAGATTTTTTCGTGGTTTTTACCGCAGAGCAGATTCGTATTGTTATGAATCGATTCGTCTGTGTACACACTGGCAAAAAATGAAGAAATCGCGAGAATAAGACGTCTCTCGTGGCTTTATTTCGGCTTTTCTTTTCGCCCTTTTCTCGAGTACTCTTGAAGAATCGATAAAACAGGAACGCTATAACCTTGGAGACTTTATTGAATCTTTTTTCGGCTGAAATCTACTTTTTACCGTAATCAAACCCAGAAATTGGATTACCAATTAAATGCTGTTTGTCCCCCCCGTCGATGTTATTATTGCACGAAAACCTATATACAACATAATAAATTTATTCATTCAGAAATCGATTCTCGTTTCATATTTCTTTAACTAGTACGTTTTTTTATGCGCATTTGAGTGCAGTCATTAAATTCTTATAAATTAGATGCTTAATATTGCAATTAGTAATGAATCTAGCAAATAAAAGGCGGTGAATAGGACGCTCGACAAGGTCGACGGCAACTATATCGAGACTATGAGTTGGTTTATAATGACAAATGAGGCAGGCCGACTGTATGAATAGAGTTGATGTAATCAAGCAACTAAGTTGGAATTTCTTTCTAATTTTTTTCATTTGCATTTGGATGTCTTAGATTACGGGCTATAAATAATTCAATCCACCTCGCAAGAACAAGTGCGACCTCCATTAGCGCCACGCTATCAATTAGTGTATTTTTTTGTATTTTGTGCTTTTTTATATCGGCTCGTTTTATGATTCTTCATTTACAGTCGGAAAATATAGACGAATAGTTGCGCAATGGAAACGCAGTTATTTTTTAATATTTTCCTGAGAAAATCCGTGTTTTTATCTTTGACGGAGACGAAACACTTATTGAACCAAGAGAACTCCAACAAATGTAGGACATTGATTATTCTTCGTGACTTTTTTATGGTTAAAAAAGAAAGAATTCACTGCTAAACGCTTTCACTTAATGCAACAGAGTGACAAGTAGAAGAAGTCTGGCTGTTTAAGTTTTCACGTTGCTATTGACTAATAGAACTGATCATTTCGATTAAACGATGATTCATTGCAATAGTAAGCTAAATTTTCAGCATTAAAATGATTCACTCGCCAGAGTTTCAATACAAAATTATTCTTGAAGAAAGAAAAAGAAAAGTTCGAGTCCTCTATTGAAGAAAAGCTCGGAGTGAAGACGAGTTTGAAAGGCAGAAACCGTAGAGCTAAAAATAACAGCGAGGGGGATTATTGCTGTTTAAAAAAAATAATTGCAGGTCGCACGATTCTCGGGACTGGAGTGAGCAGTATTTGGTTTCGCGGTTTTTTTCTCGCTCGACTTAATCATCTCTCCACGCCTCGTCTCAATGCATTTTCCTGTTGGCAGAGACAGTTCGAATCGTCGCAAACTACTTTATACTAATCTGAAGTTATTGTCGCAGTAATTGTACTCTTCCTCTCCCCTTTCCACAGTCGCATTTCCCTCTCTCCCCCCCTCTCGCTCTCTCTCTCTCTTGCTCTCGCTCGGCGTCGCTGCCGCCGCCGGCTGCTGCTGTACTGTCACTGCTGCTCTCCCGGCTTTACAAAGTGTTTTCCAGAAGTGGATTTATGGGAGCATGAAGAATTGAAAACTCTTACTTTATTCGCACGTAAGTGCCGCGTGTATTCCGAGTAATGAGAAACGAGAAGATACCGGGAGGGGAAAGGTACATAGCGAATGAAGGAAGGTGTCAGTCGGGGAAAGATACCGAGACGCTGTCCGCGTTACGCAAAGGCAGAATGGCGAGAGAGAGAGAGAGAGAGAGAGGAAAGGGGGAGAAGTGTGTATATAAAATTGACGTTGCTGAATAGAGAGAAAAATGTTTTTACGAGTGCCGCGGGTCAAAGAGCGAAGAAAATAGCGCCTCCCGAATGGGACATCTCTCATAATTGTGTTGGATAACAATGTTTGAGAAGATTATTCTCTTCTGTTATATTGGATTGCAATCTTGTTCATTGAAAATTTTGAATGCATCGCAATCAAAATTAAACTCTCCAACGAAAAGGTTACATAATTATGAATTTTTGTAAAAATTTTTTAATTTTAATTTTAATACTCTTAAAAGGATAGTTCTTTTTAATTTCGAGAAATCAATATCTCTTGCTTAATTTAGAGAATTAGAGAAACAAGGAAATCGAGCAAAAGTCTGAATTAATAAATATTTCTCAAGCGACCATTCTAGTGCGCAGAAAGTGTCGGGGACATCAGTGACATCGCGATGCGTTTTTTGCAGATACAACTTTCTTTTGTCCTCCACAAGGTTTTGCGACATTTAAGACCATCGCCAGTTTTACGGCAGATTAAAAACATATGTCTTTTTCTGATATTGATTTGCTTTTATATTTTACGCTTTAAAAGACATTGATATATAATATTTTTTAATTTTAAATTGTATTTATTATTATCACATTTTTTATTTCAACAAATTTTGTACATTTCTTTCGCTTTTATTATGTAAGTGTAGTGTGAAATTCGATCTTGAAGAGTCCAAAAATAAATTGTGCAATGCACAATATAAAAGGACTCGTACGAAAACAATTAAGCTCAGTGCACTTTTGTATCTTACTTTGGTCAGAGATGTGACAAAAAACGTATACAATAAAATAAATAAATCAATAATGTAATCGGTGAAATAAATAACAGGAAGTCTAAATTGTAAACTTTTTTCTTAATTTTCAAAACAAACGCCAGCAAATTGTTGTGATTTAAATGACCGCCGAGCCCGAAGTTGTTAAAAAGAATCTGCACAGCCGGCGAGCCCGAAGTCATCGATAGAAATTGACTCGGGCACTTTTTTGCTTAATTTCCTCGGCCTAAGATTCTCAGCGAGCAGCGGTACAGTCTCAGTTTCGTTCACTGAACTTATTTACTTATTTGTCGATGCTGCATCCTGTTTCATCTGGCTTAGTCTCTCGCCGGCTCCTCTGCCTCGGTCCCAAGATAATGAAAGCAAAAAGGAGAGCGAGAGAGGCCAAGACGAGACGACAACTTCTTCGGCGAGAATAAGACGATTCCTTTCAGAGCATTTATTCAAGTTACTCCGAGCTTTTGTTATAATTCAACGGCGGGGTAGAACGTCTTGAAAGATTGAATACTTGGTCAGCGACGATAGAGGGGGAGAGAGTTTTTTTCGAGTTTTAATTAACGACCCGACCATTGTTGCTGAGAGGAGAGCGGCGGCGGCTTCGCTTGAGCGAAGGATTTTCTGCTTTTCTAGAAATTGATATTTTTCTTTACTCTCATTGATTCTCGCTTTCTCTCGCTCCTTCGCTCTCGTCGTCGCGATCATCTCGGCTGCTCATTTCTGGGAGAGAAAGTACCAGGCTGTTTTTCTTAATATTTATAAAAGAGTTATTAAAGGGAGCTATTGGCTCTTGCTATTTAATTTAGCTCTCGATTTTATTAATTCTCGAGTCTTGGGGATGCGCGGGAGTGCAGGCGCAGCTTTAATATTATTCAATCTGGGAACAATTTTTCATAAACTCTCATGAGCTTGAAAAATAAGTATTACGTAGGCTGGTTGCTCGCATGAATATTACATGAGGTGATATTTGGAGTGTCATAAATATCCTCGGATTATAAATGCTTTGTTAGACTTTTACGGGATTTTGAATTGAATTTAATGTTCGTAGGGGGCATTGGAACGTATTAATATGGATACCACAAATAAGTGGGATGAGAAAAATCACTGCGACAATATTTCAAGAGCGTCAGATTAATCTTTTTGTACTTTTATTGACTTGAATTTCAGGCCCTGCACGATGGCCAATTTATTGAATAATACTTCGGTAAAACATTCCTTAATTAAAAAAAACTATCGGTCTCTGGATAAATCAATATTTGTTTAGTAACGAATTTTCGAATATTGAAATCCTGAATTTAAACTAACTTTAGAGAATAAAAATGGAAAGTAAGTTAATTAATGGTTTTCTATATTATACGTACACATTGTTTATCCGGCATTCCAATCAGTGCATCGATCCATCTTTAAAATGCAGAGCAGCAACGCCAGCGTTATCTAAAAAGCTATGAAACTAACTTAAAGTTACCGTACGTCAGTGGTATAACTATTATGTTATAAATATTAATATTTATAATTGCTAATTAACTCGCCTGCTTCACCAGTGGTTGTTATTCGTTTCTAAAAATGTAAAAACGTTTTACGAGCAGTCCTTAAAAAACAGCAAGCCTTCTTTAGCCAGAACTTGACCTACATCAAATCTCCACTATCAAAACTATATTTAAAAACAGCCTTTTCCTCGCAAAGAAAACAGCGGCTCTCCGACGGCATCATCTCCACTCGAATCTTTCGCAATGCTCGACAATACGTAACAGCCTCATTTTTCGTCCTTAAGCGACGTGCGCATCACTCCTCGAAATATCTCTCCGCGCGGCTCCTGCCACCTATGCGCTACCCGCGCACGCACACAAGCGCTCGGCCGTTTTTTCCGAGGCGGACAACGAGAGCGCGGGCGAGAGGGAGAAGGAGCTCTCCGCAGAAAACCAAATATTGAACCGGTCGAACCGGTTATTTCGTTAGCGTCATATCAAGTGCACGATCGGCTCGATCGCCGAGCAGAGCCGCGCGAGCCCTCGCAGCTGTGTACTTCTCTCTTTCGGAGGCGACGCGCGAGTACTCGCAATGACGCGGGCGAGAGAGCCTCGTGCACGTGGACGGACGCGCGTAACGGATCGCGACGGAGCCGAGCGCTTTTTTAATCGAGCCTCGGGCTTTTAAATCGACGCCAAACACCTCCGAGTACGACAGGCTCTTTGTTCCCGAGGAAATTGAGTCACGGCGCGGAGTTTTATTGCCTCTCGGGAGGGTATCGAGATTCCTCGCAGCTTTCGTTTTTACTTTCTTCGATGCAGACGAGCGCCGGGACTCCCGAAAATGAACAGCAGACAATGAGAGATCGCGCTCGAAAAATCAGCACAACAAGCGGATTCCGATCTGCCGCTTTCCATTGTTTCGACCGGCCCGAAAGGACGCGCTTGCATATCCTAAACCGGCGCGGAAGACTCCCTGTACGCGCGTCCGTCGCGGGGCTTTTGGGCTGGCTGACATCGGGGCTGCCGGTCGGCGCATCTACTACTAATGGCCGTGGGCACTGACCGTCACTAGGGTCATGGAACCGAAACGCTCGCTCGCCGAGAGAAAGGAACTGGACTATCTCGGAGCTGTAGTCTCTCGCTCGCTCGCTCGGAGCCGACGGGGGTCATCGACCGTGAATTTCGTATTACCTGTTGGATCGCTGCTACCGCCGCCGCGCTTTTCTACGTAACTCAATTAGGCAACCGCCGCTGCGGCCAATAATGCGCCGGCCAGTTTTCTCCGTCGACCTGCATGCGCATACGTGCGCAAGATCGCAAGCGATAGCAGTTTTTTTTTTTCAGCCTCGGCCGGGAAGTTTCAATTTGCAGCGCCGGCGATGTACTTCCGATGGATTTATTAGGCTCGCCGAGTGAATTTCAGGCAGGATTACTCCGAGTGACAAACTTTTCGGAGGATCATTACTTTGTACGGGCAATTTAATCGGGAAATTATTTTACGAATTTCGAAGCGGACTATTATGGATGATCTAAGTAGATAATGCATGTTAGAGGGAATAGTATATTACACAAGGAGTGCGTGAAACAGGTGATTCCCGCACGGGTGTCGTTTGTCACCTGCGGTTGAAACAGTGACGAAACAGTA
>JAWWEM010049509.1:0-12029 GCA_035582935.1 Ormyrus thymus
ACCAAAAAAAAAAAAAAAAAAAAAAAAAAAAAAAAATTATTATTATTATTATTATACCTCCTCAAGATGAAGTCTAATTGTAATAATTTCTCTGCGAAAATTAACCAAGTTTCCGTCTTGATCAACTAAACGAACTTGTAAATGAGTTATGCTTCGCACTGTGACTGGAAAGTAAATTATTTGTGAAGGAACTTTAATGATCTTATATCCTGCTGGAACTGCAAGAAAGAATTCATGTATCGTGTGCACTCTCTCGCTATTTATATACGCTCCACTAGTGATGTTACACTCGACTCGTAAAACGTTGATTTTGAGAATAGCTACAGGTAGATCTGAAATGTAAGTAATGTTTTCCGCTAGAACACGTTCAGTAAAGCCGTGTAATCTTCCAATGAAATCTTTTGATTGAAAATCAATATGTTGATTACACCTTATGCTACATACTCAGTGCATTAGTGTTTGGCGTCAGAATGATACAAATACTTTTAGTTCTAGAACTTCTTGAAGGTTATCTCTATGTCAAGAATCTCATAACTGCCTGTTGGTAAAGTGAATTTCCTCCCTACCAACATAAAATTTATTATTACTTATATCAATGTTTGGTATCGAATTAAACGTTAAAAGTTCAACTAAACCAAGAACATAATTCTTCTGTGGTGACAATTCGATAGGAGGAAAATATTGAGCTTCGAGTATTGATGACGTTCCCGAAAGACTGAGCGTCAATGATGATTTCTCCATGATTTCTAAAATCGTTCTGTGCCCACCAGCCATCAGGCTGCTCTTTATATAACTTATGAAAGTTTGCTGTATAAAAATTTCAGACAAAGATGACCACAATTAAATGTATTATAGTCTTGATACCTTTTGCGATTATATTTAACTTCGTCCAAAGGAGGCTGAAGATCTCCAAAACTATCAAAATAGAATGCATTTTGACCCTGCTTACGGTGAGCTACCCATTGTGTTCCAGGTCCGCTGATGTCTAAATTTACAACAGCTGATTCTCGATAATGCGGGCCATTTACAAGTAAATTTACTGGGTTATAAAAAAAAATTTACTTAATTTGTAAAAAATTTACTCTGATATTAGTGACGCTTTTTAAACTTGTCTTAACAATCAATATTAGCGTGATCAAAATCAATCGCTTTTTTAACAAAATTTACTAATTCTTGTGGACTAAATCGTTCCAATATAGGAGATTTATTATAAAAATTACTCCAGACTTAGTCTTAGTCCAGACTCCCAATATCCTTACTTGAGGATAGATCTCAATAGCCGATTCTACGTAGTCGTAGATACAAATCACGCATATATCAGAAATTTTTTATTAACATTGAAAGGTTATACCGATATTTAATGACAAACTATTTATTGAGAACGTTTGATTAAGGCAATATTTACTAAATATAGTAGATAATCCAGCAAATTTCACAACTTATTTTTCAACACCCTAAGGGATAATATACTTCGATATTTGAAGATGACATACTTTGTTTGAGGACATAAAAGCAGTAATTGAAAAAGTAGATTATTGGATAATGAAAAAGCGGCTCATTATGTAAGTTTTGGAAAAAATTTTTTAAATAGAAGAATTTTGAACTTAAACAGTCGCCTTCAATATGTTTCGTTGTAGCTGATAACGGAAATCTTACAAAGTTTAAACAAAATTGAAAATTAAGTGAATAGATTCTTGCATTGGCATCCTTTGCGAAAAGAAAACGAAAATCATGAAGTTTAGAAATAAAAAAATTCTTGATAAAAGCAAAGTAATGCGTTTAATGTCTTGTTGCCATTTTAGGAGTTGTTCGGAATATTATCTTCTCTTAACTGAAACCGACATCCTTAGTTTGAGGACATACAAGCAGTACCTGGAAAAATGAATAATTGGATTATATAAAAACTACTAAAAACTAAAAATAATGCAATACGTACTCATTTAATTAATTTCCGAAAAAAACTTATTGAATAATTACATTTGAATTTAAAAATCCCTCCAAGGTATAGCTGAAGACCGTTGTACTTCACAGTTTGAATTAAATCATTCAAAATCTAGATAAGCATTAAGTACTTGCATTGGCAACCTTTGCGAATAAAACCATAATTATGATTTATAAGTTCGAAGTTATTGACGAAAACTTAAACATGTATTATCCGTTCTTTTAAAACTACAATGATCGCTTTAGGTAATATCGATGCTTTTCTATTTCTAACCCCCTGAATTAAGAGACTTATGGAATACGTGAAACCTGTTAAAAACTAAAAATGATAAAAAAATTTGCTCATCTTGTAAACGTTGCTAGACTTACTCAAATAATTACATTATAACTACTTTAACCAATCGTCTTCACTATTTTAAAATATAGCTGAAGCAGGAAGTATTACGCATTTTGATAAAAATAATTTACAACCCACATTAGTAGTAGGTACTTGCATTAAAACTAGATGGATAATTTTTAGAATTTAAAGTTTATTGAAAAAATATGAAGTTCGTTAACTTTTCTTATACCATCTTAAGAGCTTGCTCACTTACGATTCGGCGTTCTTAGTTTGAGGACATAAAAGCAACATTGGAAAATTAAAAAAAAAATATTCAAATAATTACCATATAACGTTGAAGAATCGTTCTTACTATTTCAAGAAAAAGCTGGTAATTGTGTTATTCTTTCACCTGATAACTTTCATTGAGATTCTAAAGATATACTTGGAAGAGGAGAAAATTAAAATTCCAAGACATAGTGTGATTTAATATTTCTTTTCTTGCTTTCGAGCTACGTAAAACATGTACAAAAGCAAAAAGTAACTTTTGTGTATTAAAAAATGTTCCACCTTAATTCTGTTAGGTTTAACGACGATGCCTTTAGCGTAAGGCTAGGTACAGCGCGAGTATAAAAGCAGCGAGCGATAGCGAAGCGGGAGAGTCTAATCTTGACGTAGCGAAGAGGCAAGAGGCTAGTCCCAGACGAGAGTGTATTGAGACCGGAATAAAGAATTATTACTCGACCAACGATTCTTATTCTCTACACCCATCTCTAGCCTCGTCCTGTATCCACTCGACGAAATCCTGACAATTCAATGTAATTATCTCCGCCTTTGCTCGAATTTGTAAAAGAAATATTGCCCAAGGAATTATCTATTTCATGTTTAACCTTGGCAGAACTCTACAATGTTAATATTATCTATTCACTGCAACTGGCCTTCACGAATAGAAATTGTGAGAAATCAACTTCGCAAGCGTATGGCAAATTCAAGAAGGTTAGCATAGACAGTCAGCGACGCCGCACATTTAAGATAGTACTACCGTTAAATAATTTACCATTCAGAATATTCTGAATTTTGGCGTGTTGGTAGATATTGTTTAAGAAAAGATTCATCTAAATTTTGGCAAGGTTTTAGGGCGTGAGAAAAAAGTTATAAACATTTGAATTTCGAAAAATACACACTTTTCTCTAAAATTCTTTATTGCATAAAACTGACCGTTCAGAATACGCTAAAATTTTGCAGATTGTTAGTTATGGAATGAACGAATAATTTAAATGCTTGAAAGCAGGAATTCAGAGCCTTTGGGCGTAGTAATAAATAAACGAAAATCAAATTTCACGATTTATTTCGAGGTTAAAATGTTGCGCACTACTTAAAATTTCACGTACTCGTTGAACTATAGATAAAAAGTGGTCAGTTTTAATTAATATAATGTTTAAGACGAAGTTAAAGTCGTTTTTCGCATTGAGTCCGGTGTCAGTTGCCACGTAAACGCATATCTACAGCTGACAACTGCTACCGCACACTTATTCATGCTTCGTAGGTACACGACAGTACAGGGAACTATACCACGTAGACGCACGTTTGTACTCAGAATTCGGATCTATGTATTCTTAATTGACGTCATAGATACAGGACCATCAAATAACACTTTACAGTCACAATTTTCTCTAGCACTCTTATTGTAAGTATACAACCACAAGAAAAATCTGGGATGGACAAGATTATGGAAATGGGAAAAATGTTCCATCACGACCTATGAGCTTTGCAGGTGCATAACGATTTACTTGCTAACAAACTTGGAATTTTTTGTAAACTATCAAACAATATCCAACCTCGCTCAGAGACGTAATGGTATGACTTGGCGCTTGACGGGCATTATGTACACGTCGCGCATGCATATTGAGCCAGTTGATGTTTAACGCCATCTTATCTGTATGCCGATCTTCAAATGTAATGACAAAAAGCAGTCCGAACAAATTTTGTGGCTCAGGATAGTAAAATTAGCGGTAATGGTTATAAGTGTTAGTTTTTATTAGTAGTTAAATATATAAAGAGCAAAATAAGCTTAGACAATTGTAATCGAATAAAAAATTTTTTTTGTCTTAAGTCACGCTTTCACTCTCAGAAAAGATATTCCAAATTACACTATAAAAAATAAATGTTTAATATTTTTTTTTGTACATTATTTATTTAAAATAACCCAACTCTGTCTAGAGTTATACAGCTAAAAGGATACTTATCTTCTTGTACATTAAGTACCCTCATTTAACATATATTGTTATTTAAATTGTTAGATTTAAATTATTTGAAGACGCACACTTTTTTCTAAATGCTCAATTTTGCAAGACAATCTCCTTAATTGTCCTTGCTAATCTGGACCCGATATTCTTACTCTGAGGACAGTTTTTATAGCCATTTATAAATAACAGACCTAAATTATAAACATGTCAGAAGTAGTTTTGTCAACATTGGAAGACATCAGAATACTTGATTAAATCAAGACCTGATTAAATATATTAGCGGATACAGTGAATATCAAAATCATTTTATTAGCTGGAATATTGACGATCACTGGCAATTTCTTATTTTGAGGTAATAAAAGCAGTCTTAATAAAGGCAGTAGGTAAGGTTGTATATTACGTAAACCCTGACAGAATTTAACACAAATTGAACAGATGCTCATTCTGTAAGTGGGTAGAGAATTTGTTTTTAAGTAATTACACTACTTCAAGAACTCGTAGAAATCTTCTTTAATATAGAAATGGGTCTAGTAAATATCACGATTCCTTTTATTTGGAAAGAAAAATCTTCTTTAATATAGAAATGGTTCTAGTAAATATCACGATTCCTTTTATTTGGAAAGAAAAATCTGAATACTGACTATTCATGCCAATTTTTTTCACTCTGGAAATAAAAAAAGCCTGTAAATAAATGCAGTTTTAAAACTGCTAACAATTAACAATGAAAACATATTTTCATTGTTTAAACAACTGCCGTTACTAGAATCTCATTTTAAATGTGCTCTACCGAAGCTGCCAAGTCGGAATTGACTGGCGCCTCCTGCAACTATAACTTTCTTATTTATTAATTTAAAATTAATTAACAGTTTTGAAGACGGGTAAATAAAGTTTTCCCACCTGTAGGTAATATCTAACAAGGAGAGTGCACCAGATTCGGGTCACAGATCTGGCTGAAACTGGTGCACATGTTCTCTTACCTCATCGATGAACTTTGTGGAGTTCTAGGGCCTAACGCTGCTCCAGACTCCAGATATTACAATTAATGTGTGTGATCGGCTCACTGTCCCCTGGGCTGGACTGTTATATCGTATTCTAAGCCTTACAAATCTTCATTATCCACTTCCTACAATCAAAATATATATCATTTACATAGAGCATGCCAAATTCAAGCCTAAATAGCTTGATTTATATGCTATGCTAAAAAGTCACATTTTTAGCATTATCCTAATTTAAAGAAATAATTTGTATAAATTATTCAATAAATGCATACCTTTACTTTACTTGACTGTTTTTCTTTTGTTAATTGTCTTATAGCTGTATTTTTCTTCTGGAATTAATAAAAAAAAACACCTGAAAAAAATAAATACACACAAAAAATCAATTCTTTTAATTTTACTTTTTAATTAAAAAATAATTATACTTATCTAATTGCGGTTCTTCATACTACTATCACCACAGCATACACTATTATTAATGTTAATTATTTAAAAATTGTATCAAAATGTTACGTTTTTATACAATCAGATTACTGCATTTGTTGAAATCTTGAAAAATCCTGAGAACACAGCTTGAGCAGCCTTCAAGCAACTAGTTATGTATCTATTTAATTTAATGGCTTGAAATTGCCATTAACTGTGCTTTTTAAAGACTGCTCCTTAACCACAGTAAAGCTGCACAGAAATATGATCAGAATGAGTCACAAAATATACTAATAACCCTTGCACTTCACTTGCAACAACAGCTGACTTTTCAATCCGCTGTTCATTCTCTATACCTGTCTCTCTCACTCTACTGATACTTATAGCGCCATCGGTTAGGTTAGAACATGTGATCGTGTTACATTTGATTTTTAATTGCAAAGTGAAGTGCAATCGTTATTAGCATAATCTGTGACTCAAACTGATACTATTTTGCGTAGCTTTATCTATGACTAAAGAACAGTAATTAAGAAGCATAGTTAATGGCAATATTTCAAGCCATTGAATTAAATAGGTTTATAACTAGTTGCTTGAAGGCTGCTCAAGCTGTGTTTTCAAGATTTTTAAGGATTTCAACAAATGCAGTAATCTGATTGTATAAAAATGTAACATTTTTATACAATTTTTAAATAATTAACATTAATAATATTGTATTGTATGCTGTGGTGATAGTAGTATGAAGAACCGCAATTAGATAAGTATAATTATTTTTTAATTAAAAATTAAAATTAAAAGAATTGATTTTTTGTGTGTATTAATTTTTTTCAGGTGTTTTTTTTATTAATTCCAGAAGAAAAATACAGCTATCAGACAATCAACAAAAGAGAAACAGTCAAGTAAAGTAAAGGTACGCATTTATTGAATAATTTATACAAAATATTTCTTTAAATCAGGATAATGCTAAAAATGTGACTTTTTAGCATATTTCTGATACATTAAATTTTTTAATCAAGCTATTTAGGCTTGAATTTGGCATGCTCTATGTAAATGATATATATTTTGATTGTAGGAAGTGGATAATGAAGATTTGTAAGACTTAGAATAGGATATAACGGTGATCGTCCAGCCCAGGGGACAGTGAGCCGATCACACACATTAATTGTAATACTGGAGTCTGGAACAGCGTTAGGCCCTAGAACTCCACAAAGTTCATCGATGAGGTAAGAGAACATGTGCACCAGTTTCAGCTAGATCTGTGACCCGAATCTGGTGCACTCTCCTTGTAAGTATATTTTTAAAATAATTTCATGAAAAAATGAGTAAAAATAAAAAAAGCGTAATCTGGAGGAAATATTTTAAGGCATAGCAGACGAATAAAACCCATCTGCCGTTGTAGCTTCAAAAGATTTCTCCAGATTAAGATTCTATTTGGACTCCTTTTTCCACGAAACTTTTTTCAAAGTATACTTAGATATTACCTACAAGTGGGGAAGCTACGTTATTAGTTTCTAATTATCTTTCTTTAATGTAAATTAGAAAAATATACTTTAAACGTTTGGTGGCGCATCAATCGTCTGGCAGAGCACTCTTAACTGTAATATCCCACGATTCTTTGACTTAAGCTAGCTTTTACTTCTGCTTTAATCGAATCTATTTCTACTTTAATTTTTTTGATACTATTTATTTTTAACTTAATGAGAGACGAACTACCTCGTAATTGTATCTTTTCGTCATATGAATCTTAATAATTTTAATTATATATTTCATTTCAGATTTCGGTTACATGAACAGAGCGTGTTTACCAATCTTAGATGTAAAGATTAATTCCAAACCTGAAAAGTCAAAGCCGAAAATCATTAAAATTGAGGAAGCTCAAATAGATATAAGTAGTAAGTTATTTATTGAGTTTTATTGCACAAATTTTTTTCTTATTCTTAGATTATTCTGTACAGAGAATATAATCAGAAACTTTGTAAATTAAAAGAAATTTTTAAATACTAAAAAATTTATTCGTTTAATTTTTTTCTATATCATTTATTGTAAAGTTTATTGAAATTTCTAGAAATACAGAAATTGGATAAGAAATCTAAATTACATATTTTACAATGTTATGATGAGGAAGGCAAGGCTTTACAGCTTGAAGATGAGCAAAAAGATATCTTTGATAATAATTTAGCGGGTCCATTTGAGAGTGCAGACGATGTAATGGCAGATTACCAAATTTACTTACCAGAGATAAGTAATCATGGTAAGCTCTGCTCCTACTGAATTTTTAATTTTTAGAAAGTACAATTTATGACACGGAACCTCTTACAAGTGATATTTCGTTTTAATTTTATACGGTTCTTTAAATTTAATAATTTAGTGTATATTTAAACAAAAGTAATATAAAAACTACTTAAATACCTTAACTTAATGTTTTAACATTGATTACTAATTTTAAATATAGATAAAATGTAGATTCTTATAAAATGTAAGAAGTACGATTTATTTATGGAGGCTTTAAAAATATGCTTCGTTTTTATAATACATTATATTTTCCGTATATACGAG
Source organism: Ormyrus thymus (assembly GCA_035582935.1). Taxonomy (NCBI): domain Eukaryota; kingdom Metazoa; phylum Arthropoda; class Insecta; order Hymenoptera; family Ormyridae; genus Ormyrus; species Ormyrus thymus. The sequence goes on from JAWWEM010049509.1 coordinate 8,478, forward strand.
TGTGTGAACTTATTATTTTTCAATTTACAAATTTCTACAATTGTGTATATTATATTTCTTTTTAATAAAAACGTAAATTGTATTAATGTATAATTTAAATGAGAGTACGTTTACGTACTCCGATAGATTTTAGAATTTGACGTCAAGAATGAAATATGTTAATTTATTATAATTTTTATAATTCGTTAGACATTTATTAAACATTATTACTTGTAGATTCCATGATATAAGAATTTCTAAATTATCTACTTTATGTTCATCTTTATAAAATAATTAATGGCTTAACTATTGTTTCTCAGATTTTGATTTAACTGATCAGAATTGCAATATATTAAATGCTGAGTCAAATATGTCTGCTTATGATGAAAAAGATGAAGAAAAGGATGACCCAAGTTATGAGATAAAAAGTAATGCTGAAAGTAGCGAGAGTGATGAAAGTTATAATTGTCTTGATGCAGATGAAACAAATTTTAGTATGAGAAATGAAAATATAAATAAAGAAAGCGGTCAATCGTCACAAGAAAGAACTTCTAATCGGGAAGACACGTTTTCTGTTTCTAAAACTGTTTTCGACAATAAGCTTTTAGGTAATGACATTTCTAATGAAGAATATGAGGAAGCAGTATCCGAAAATAAAGAAAATAATGAAAATATACAGAAAAAGAATGAGAGGTCAAATAAATTGAAATCTAATATTTGTTTGGATAATACGATTATAGAAAAAAGTAACAAAAGTCCTATAGGGAGCTATTTTAATGATGAAAATATAAAAAACATTAATAAAAGTCCATTAGGGCAAGCACTTCAAAACCCAAAAGAAATTAAAATAAATCCATTAAAAGAACTGAAAACTTATACTTGTTCTTTTTGTAAAAAACAATATTCTGGAAAAATAACAGATCATCTTTTTCGTGTGCATAAAACTGAGCCAATAGTGTCAGAAATTTTATCGCTTCCTCCAGCTACTCGAAAGAAAGGAGAATATCTAAATGATTTACAAATACTTAGACAAAAGCTAATCGCAGGTCTTCGCAATGACGGTAATTTTAAAAATAACGTTCAAGCTAATAAGACTGATAAAATAGAAGTATCTAGAAGAAGCAGGCGTGTAACTAAATCATTAGCAGATTACCGTGTTTGCTCATATTGCCACGGATTTTATTCAAAACTATATATACAAAAACATTATCGGACCTGTGCGGGAAGTAAAAAACAAGCAAATCAATCTAAAGCTGCACATAAACTTGTGATAGGTGATGTTCACTATGAAGCAAATATTTACTTACGAAAAGTAGTTTGTAAGCTAAATGATGATGAAATCGGCTTAATAGCTAAACGAGATTTGTTAATCGTTTTATATGGAAATTATGAAGCTTTTAAATATAGAACGTCAACTCAACATAATAATCAAATTAGAGCCGAGATGAGATTACTTCCCGGATATTACAAAAAATGAGAACATTTAATAAAAATATAACTGATTTGAAATCTATGTTTGATGGTCGATACATTAAAGACTACATCCAATGTGCAAACGAAATAGGTAATTTTGATCAAGCTAAAGGAATTTTTCAAACACCATCAAGGGCTAGAGATTGTGGAAGAATTATCGTTGATGTATGCAAATTATGGATAGGTGAATGCATTGAAAGAAAAAGACCAGAAGATAAGAAAAATGCGGAGGAATTTTTACATCTTCATAATTTACGATTTTCGAAACTTATTTCCAAAACCGTCGCGGAATCACAAACCCGAATGGAATTGGAAAAAGGTAATATAAAGTTACCGTCTACTAAGGATATTAAAACTTTAATTACATTTTCCAATAAGAAACGTAATGAAGCTTATGATAATTTACAAAACAATGGATTTTCTTACTCTGCCTATTTTGAACTTGCTGAATCAACACTGATCACTATTCTAGTATTCAATAGAAAGCGTCCAGGAGAAATATCACTACTCCAAGTACTAACCTATCAAAAATCTTTCGAAAAGATTTGTGAGGATATAAATTCCGATTTTTACAAGAAAATTTCTCCAACAGCAAAGGAAATAGCTAATAAATATGGACGTATTTTAACAAGAGGGAAAAAGAATGCTAAAATAGTACCAATTCTGCTCGACCAAAAAATGCAAGACTGCAATGAATTACTTTTATATTATAGAAGTGATGCGAATATACCTCAAGAAAATCCTTATGTTTTTGCCTTACCAGGAAGGGACGAAAATAGATGGATACAAGGAAGCCAGTTGTTAGCTAAATACTCTAAATTGTGCAATGCAGACATTCCTCATCTGTTAAGAGGAACCCTACTCAGAAAACACGTGGCAACAATTGGCATAGCTTTAAATTTAACCGACGGTCAAGTCGATAATTTATCCAAATTTATGGGACATGAAAAAAACATACATAAAAACATATATCGCCAGCCGGTTGTAACTAACGATATATTAGAGGTTTCTCAATGGCTCGAAAATGCACAAGGTAACTTTCAGGAATCTTCAAATGGTCGAACTATATGTGAAGAAACTTCTGATGTTGAGGATAATGATGATCATGATGATACAAATAAAAGATTTTCCACTAGCTACGTACATACTACTCCTTCAGCCTCAGCCACTAGCAATGATGAGTCAGGTGATTTTATTTTTTCGTAAACATTTTCATCCGTAATAAATTTTTATTAGATCTTCACAAATCTTATAAATATGAGTTAAAATTATATCAAATTCTCAATGTTGATATTGCTTACTTAGATGCTTTCGTTTACATCCCCTTTGAGAACATCCCGCTTTACAGTTGAAAATGTCCGATTACATATTGCTTAAGCGTATTCTACTTTGAGGACATAGGACGATCTCACTGGAAAACCAGTCGACTTGGACCGCTTTAATTAACCTGATATTTCGTATTACGCTCGAGCAAAAAATTTCATAGTTTCTCTATTTTCATGAAACCTACTTTCTTAATCAATCAAAGATTTCGTACTTTTGTTTGTAAGTTATAATCTTATGGCTCAAAGAACCTATACAAAACACTTCTTATTCTTCATTATAATCTTCTAGATAAAATGACAAATGCTTGATGTGAAAATTATAGGTATTACAAAATGTGAACTAACGTTAGAAAGATAAGTAACGCGAGTTAAAAATTCTCTTCCTTCATTTTCAGTCACCAAAAATAATTCTATGGACCTTTTGTATTTCAAGGACTGAGAAAGGCTTACGTGAAGACTAAATGACACAAATTGCGTTAGGATATTAGATAGTAGAATTCATATTCAAATTTATTTTGTTTAGTAGGGTCTCTTAGAAAAATGGAGCGACTGTTGAATCTAAAAATATTATTACTGTAGGCGTCTTCTTACTAAGGCTGACAGCCTCGCTATTGTCACAATTGTATGATAAACGTTCCTATTTGTATAGGTATGTAACGTCCGACCCCTCCGAACCCCAACATTTTTGCGCATATCTTAAAGTAATTAATAGAGTATTGTAAAAGTAAGCTCAAGCCAATATATACATTAATCGAACCATTTATTATGCCATAGC
>JAWWEM010049560.1:0-12016 GCA_035582935.1 Ormyrus thymus
GAAACATATTAGTTAAAGTGTGCTACTATGGGCGGGTAGGGTGGGTTAGTGTATTTAGTATAATTTCTTCAGTAACTAAATTTATATATAAACCCGTAAATTAAGTGGATATGATGCGAATAGTCACAGCTTTTTTTAATTTCAGAAATTTGTTCTACAAGTATCAAAGAATGCGTAAAAGCATTCGTTAGAGTCCAAATAAAAAAATTCCAATGCTTATTTTTTAAAAAATAAAACAAAAAAAGAATTTTTAATGAAATTTCATAAGAATGAGTAATACTTAATTTTTTTAATTTTCGGATTCACAATACGAAATGTGCAGTACAAAATGCAAAGTACGTGACGTCAATGGCACGTGACAGCAGACACACTCCGACAGTCATAGTGAGAATGCACCCTAATGTTATGGCACATACACATTATACCGGCTGATACTGTTTGTTTACTCCTAGGCTGATACGTTTTTCTATCTGCTTCAAAATGATGCCAGTAAATAGAAATTATTATCCAACAAAAACTAGAAGAAACAAGACGAATGTGCAGCTAAAAACTTGCTCTATAGTGAAATAAAGAAAAATTGACAATCCTGAAAGAGATTTAAAAAAGTAAAGTGAAGTTTTGCTAGTTCATTTTGCAGCTTGGAAGAATTTATTTAAAAACATTGAATCCAGTGAGGGCAGTTAAACATCTTTGTGATTATGTAGTGGAAAAAATTTATGAGACTTTCTAGTGACGAATTATTAGTACACTGTGTAAGAGGCAAGACAACAAATGCAAATGGAAGTTTGCATTCACTTATTTGGAAAAAGTGCCCAAAATAAGTGCTCGTGTCTAAGAAAGTAATTGAAATAGCAGTTGTAAATGCTGTTTCCCAGTTCAATAATGGACTGTTAAAGACTTAGAGATGAAACTAAGCCATTGAGCCAGCAAGCAGCATGATTATTTTGCCAGAAGAAGAGACACACGCAGGCAACAAAGGCAATCCACACCAGAGAAGCAGATGAGAAATGCATACCACAATCACAGAAGTATCAGCAACCTTCACAAATTTTACTCAGGAAGCAGGAAGGACTGTTGTATGGTGCTGGAAAATTTTGAAACTGTTCAAATAAGGAATCTTTCAACTTGTTTCTGTGAGAATCTTTAACCTAGATTTTCTCAAAATCTACTTTTTTAATGTTCAAAATATCTCCTGCGAGGCAACTTTTATTGGATCCAGCAGAAACTCTGTAAGAAAATTGGCTATTATGTTTATAAAGAAGATACACAGAGGCTTTTGTCCTTACAGTAATTGTTCAATTTTTTATTGATAATTATATTGTTAAAAATAGAGTATTTTTCCAGTTTTTTGATGTTTCGACGACATAAAATGGTCTTAAAATTGCATTTTTGAGTTTGCGAACAAAAACCTGTGTAAAGTTGTAGGTCTTTGTACTCGATATGAAAAAATGTCAGTTTTTGGTGATATCTAAAAGTACTAAAATTTACGTTTGCTAAAGAAATCACAGTAAAAATATTTTAGTTATTATCTTAACATTATCAGATTTAGTTATTATCATAACATTACAGATTTTAGATAATTTAATAAAAGAATTTCAATTTTGACATTTTGAATATAGCGCGCTCATGGCGTTTTAGTCGTGTCTCTACAGGTTGTGCGTTTTGTCAGCTAATAGTTTGTTAGTCCTAATGTTTTGCCTCAATTTTTCTGTTCAGGTCCTCCTCTTAAGCCAACATAAGGCTTTACTTTTTGGTGTTTTTTGATATAGTGTTGTGTTTAAAAAATTATTATAAAAGCGTAGTTTGCAAGTGCAGTTATATATGTGCACTTTTAGCAGTATAGCAGCGTTAGTTCATATTATAGACATACTGATTTGAACATCATGCGCATAGACTAGAACAAACTTTTTTACTTATTGGAGAAGAAATCATGAAGTTTGGGATTTAGTAATGATACAGATATTATTCCACTAATGCTGCTCAGAAATGCTCGACAAAGAAGTGCCTCAATTGTCTATACAAGATCCAGTTATCTTTTCTATATAACATGGGAGTGCGAGAAGAACATCTTTGATGAACTTTAACTACTCAATAAAAGTGGTAATGATAGTTGAAAAACTAAGTACTGGACAGAGTGTGATATTGTCTGAAGAAAATAACAAGTTCTTTTATTGTTGTTTTCTGAAAACTTAGGTTTTCAGGAAATTAGCGTCAACCCCTGGTTGAACCATTGGATGGGTTGAGACGAAACAAGGCTTAAAATTTTTATTTTTTATGTCATTTAAGGCCAATGCTATTTGCTAATGTGTTTTTTATTTAGTATGTTAAAATTAAGAAAACTAAAGAAATCTTAAAATTTTAATATAAATTTGTCAATTGTTATCAGTTTTTCTTAATTTAAAACTACTAAATCAAAAAAATTACACTAGCAAATGGCGTTGGCCCTAAATGGCATAAAAAAAATTTTAAGCCCTGGTTCATCTCAAAAAAAATTTGAGATTGCAATATCTCTCAATCAAATGGGCTTACAGGCTTCTGTCTAAGCTCATTTGATTAAGAATGAGCTATATTTTTGTTATATTAATAGTATAATGCATGACTAATCAAAATTTCTTTATTACAGGTCATATAAGTAAATAAAAAATTGGTATATAACCTCCTTAAAATTACTAAGACTATACTCCAACCACTATCTGGTACTTTTCCTAATTAAGGGGGGTTAATTATAAACGTATATACTAAATTGCATTCCATTAAATTGCGTAAAAAAAGATAATTGATTTTAATAATACATTCATCTAATATTTTTACAACAATAATAATAAACCTATCCTATATAATAAAATCCATGATGAAAAATACTTAATCAGCGTTTCGCTTACATGGCGTTACGCTTACGTAGTATCACTCTGACGTCATCATTGATTGTTATACACAAGAGGAAGAGATACAAAGAATATCAGACAGGTAATGTCATTGGAATATTCTGTAACAGGTGTCGCCACAATGAATAGTAAAATCTGAAATTTTTAGACTTTGGGCTCGTGAGAGAGAGTGAGCGGCGAGGCCGTCGGTCTTGCAGCGCGCTGGCGCAGTAAGTGAATAAGCGAGAGAGCGGTTGGGCATGTAAAAACTTGTAATAGTCCCTGCGTGAGCCAAAATTATAATTTGTGAACGTGCGTGCATGTACGTACGTAAGGTTTGAGCATAAATTTTTCGGCATCGACTGTTGTCGCAAGTCGGTCCGATTTTAACAGAAATTAGAGAAAGAATGAATGATCGAGTGAGAGAGCGACTCGGCGGCGGAATGGTTCTCGCCTGCGATTGGTTGTCGCGTTTCGGCACCCGCGAATCCTCGAGCTCACGGGGTCAGCCAGTGTTCGTTGACCCGCTCTTGTGAGAAGACGTGTTTGCGCTGCCAAAGAATTGAGAAGTGTTTAGTGTGAGATAGAGCAAGTAGAGAGCGTGAAAATCAAGAGTGCAGAGAAATTCAACCTGATCGCCAACCTGACGGGAATCAGGACATCCGCTTTGCGCCCGGGAGAGCCAGAGCAATAAAACGAGAGATCTATCGAGCTTCATCGCAGCAGAATCAACAGAGCTGTCGATCAATATCTATGACTATGGGTTTTCCGCGCTGGAAGTGTCACTCGTCTCGTTTGAGGTTATACCGTCTACCTTCTGCCTTTTCTTCTTTTTTCTGGCCCTCTCAGCCAACAAAGGGTTGTAGAGTGCCTTTTCTGTTGCTGGGTTCTGTGCTGGGTTACGGTGAGTCTGGGTGTAATAGTGATAAGCGCTCTCCACGCTTTCACTTTCCTCCTTCCCACTAGTTCTTCAAACTGATTTTGAAGGACCGGGATGTCTTCTTTAAGGGTATAGTATAGTCAAAAATCACCAAAAAACTCATTTTTTTTTATTTCAGAAATGTGTTCTAGAGGTATCAAAAAATATGTAAAAGCATTTATTAAAGTCAAAATAAATTAAATTTTATAAAAATGAATAACGCTTTATTTTTTTAATTTTCTGATTCATAATCGTCTATGACGAGTCAGGACAGTCAGCATTCGACAATGAGAATGCACCCTAATGTTATGGCACATATTCTGTAATGTAGCACTGCATGCGCGTTGGCTACTACTGTTTACTTCATTCGTTAGCTGACACATTATCCATTTAGTTGTTCAAAACAAAATCAATAAATAGAAATCATCATGCAACAAAACAGAATAATCTACAGAAACTTGCAACTAAAAATTTATGTTCTAAAGAAGAAAGTCTTGAAACTGTTTTGAGTAGTCCAGAAGAACCTGTTGATTCCACTGAGAATATGCATTAAATTTTGTTAGTTAATTATTCAGCAAGGAAGAACCTGCTTAAAAATATTGAATACAGTGAGTGAGTGAGTCGTTTGTACATTTATAGTGACATAATTAATGAAATTTTATATATCAGTGTATCTTTTAATAATAGCACATGACGTCAATGAGCACACAAATTTTACTTATATTGTATTGAACGAGAGAAAAGAAATCAAGAAGAATGTGAAGAATCAGATACATTTTTTAAATCTTCAAGTGCCATCGAAATAGTCCAACCAGAAATTAGCTGGAAACAAATCTCTTAGTCTTGATACGTGCACCAAATTAAGAAAAGTATCAGCAGTCATTAGAAACTTCATAAAAAAAGCAGGAAAGAGTGTTGTATAGTTCTGCAAAATTGTTAACTGCCCAGCTAATAAAACAATGAAATTTTTTTTGTGAGAAACTCTAAAGTTGTTTTTCTCAAAATCAACTTTTTGAATCATCCACATGTTTCTTACGGGGCAATTTTTATTGAATCCAGTTGAAACTGTGGATGAAGGTTGGTTATTATGTTCATAAAATGTTATGCAGGCTTTAGTCCTTCAAATAATTTCTCAGGTTTTTATTGATACTTATATTGTTAAAAATAAAGCATTTTTTCACTTTTTTGATGTTTCGACGACATAAAATGGTCTTAAAATTGAATTTTTGTTCGTCTGGTATCTCTGCGTGCGCGATAAAGTCTTTTCTTTTCCCAGGTGCTGTCGCGGCCCAACCTTTTTGGTTGACAGACTAAGCGAGAGTGTGCGATCGGCTTTCTCCGAAAATCCGCGTACCTTTCGCGCTCGCACGCGTACATACACTAATTTCTTGTGGTGCGAGCCTCGGCATACTTTCGGCGTACCAACTAGAAATTACTAATTTTAAATTTTAAGAATTTTAAAATTCGTTTGTGCGTGGCAAAACCCCACGTCACACGAAAATTGATTAATCATGTAAACTCGAAAAAATGACCAAAAAAGTGGTTTTGAATTATTTTGACCTCCTTCTATCAACTGAAAAAACTCTGAAAAAATGCACACATAATTATTTCAATACAACAATGATTCCAGAATTTGTTCGAAGTTCAGGTATGAACAAAAAAAAAAAAAATAGCGCCAATTTCAAATCTTTAAATAGCCGTCTAAATTAAAATTCTATTTCGATTATTTTTTAAATATAACCATTTTATGGTGGAGATGTGATAAAATATTACCATAAATTGATGGAGATATGATAAAAAAATGAAAAAAAGAAACAAAACGGTGTGGGGGTCTCAATATTTGGATGAGTTATTCATAACTTTTGATGATAGAAAGATCCATCAAGTTCGAATCAAGATTTCGCATTTGGATTTAATGTGCTTAGTAATTAGCATTTGTAGCACTGTCTACCGTCAATTTAAGATAGGTTATTGTACCTGTTTTACCATCAGAGTCCCGCAGACGATATCGTTCGTCCTCACATCGACTTAATTAATAAATAACAATTTTAAAAGAGATATTGAAATAAATAATGAAAACTTTGATTTACAAGATTCAAATCGTTGAGTAAGAAGTGCTTAGATTAAATTTAGAATTCTCATTAGATCTAATGAATTTAATGCATTTTTACTAGCCCGTAGGTTATTTCAGCAGTAGGAGTAGATAGTTTCGTAAAGACAGAAAAAGATAGAGTTTAATATTATCGAGATAATCAATAACAATTAGGTGCAGAATATTATCAAGGTTTAACAGATCATTCGAATAATGTAGCTAAATATGCAGAGCATCAAATTGGTAAAATAGTAATATTACCAGCAACATTTTAGGATCACCTAGATATATGATCCTGTATTATCAGAATACAATGACAGTCGTACGTGCTTATGGAAAACCTGTACTTACTATAACTATAATTTGCAATCCTAATTAGCGTGAAATCAAAGAAAATTTGCTTCCAGATCATCAGATTTCTGATCGTTCTATTCTTATTGCACGTATACTTCATCTTAAAAAGGAACATTTAATGAATTTGATCGTAAAATAACATTTTTTCGAAAAGATGAATTCTCACGTGCACGTGTTTGAATTTCAAAAGCGAGGTTTGCGTCATGCTTATATTTTGGTTACTTTCATTGGATATAATTAAATGATGAAGAAAAAGTTGATAATTTCAGACAAACTAAAATTTCTGATCTTGATGATGATTCTTATTTATATGATATAGTACCCTATTATAAAAATCTCTTTAGATTCTATGTAGAAATCTATATGGAATTGATATAGAATCTATATAGAATCTATATAGATATCTATATAGATATCTATCTAGAATCTATGTAGAAATCTGTTCCAATTCGTTATATAGAAATCACGAAGGAATACGGTTCAATGCATGATCCGCACTCGAACCAATTGACGTTTAGGAAAATGACTGAGATCGACCCGGTTTCACTTAGTTCTGTCGGTTTCGACGACGTCACCGCAGAGCTGCGTGCACAAGTGGGACTGGTGCGCGGAAAGGTTGACAAGAAGCCAACCACTTTCGAACGCAAAGACACTTGCGTTGCGAAATACTCACGGCAGTCCCAAACCGGTAATCAACGCAAGGCAAAGCAGGAGACACTGGTAGAATTGATAGGCAGCCGTGGAAGCGAGTGACCTTGGAAATATGTCGTAGGCGACATTATAGGTTGGCTCGCCCGGACTAAGAAAGGTTGCGAATACATTTTAGTATTCGAAAACTTGCTCACAGGGTGGGTGGAAGTGACACCACACCGCCGTGCCATTGCTAAAGCAATACTCAACGAATTTATTAAAAACATCTGTCTTCGGTTTGGTGCACCCGAGGTGCTCCTTTCACAAAATCGGACAGAATTCAAGAACCGCTTGATCAATGGTTTCTTGAAGAAAAAGGGAATTCGTCGTGAGACAATTCCCTCTTTTCGTGCACAGGCTAATTCCGTCGAACGGGTTAGCCAGACGATAAAACAGTGTATCGTTGCTTCCATCCGTGATGAGCACGATCGCTGGGACGAACTTCTCAAAGATCTCGTCTCCACTTTGAATAATTCGGAGAGTAGAGCGAAGGGAATGAATCTCGCATTCCTCACCTATGGCAGGCAGCACAGACCGTTTAAGTCCGAATGTCGCCAACAGATGAATACTTTAGCGGGGAAGTATGAAGAAAAAACGTTAGGAAAACAGGCCAAACGTACCCTGAAGTTCACCGGCACGGCTAGAACAGCAACAGAAAACTCCAGCAGAACACGCAACCGACAAACTCAGTACTACGACTTGGGTCGTAGAAAGAGCGAGTACAAATGGTTTGGGAGAGTAACGAAGTACTCCCCAACGCAGCAAAAGAAGTGACCGGGAAGCTCGCCCGGATTTTGCAAGGCCGTACAAAGTATCGGCCATTCTTGTAGAAAACAAATATGAATTACGTAACCAAAAAAGGCAGATGGCTAGCCCTGTTCAAAATGAACAGTTGAAGCCATACGTCCGAGAAGAAGTCATTCCTGAGGAAGACGATGACACCGGAGTCGACACCCAATCTCCGGGGGAAGGCGGGAGTCGTGTGCGACCCACGACTCCATCAGCGAGCGCTGATGTAGATGCGGTTAGCGATACTGCCAGCGGGCAAACGTCACAGGCTGAGAGCGCTCAGCTCGTAGTTTAAAAAACGAAAACCGACGGACAGGCCGTCCGCTCGAAGTGTTTCAAAATGTTCAGAGGCGGGGTGTTGTAGCGAAAGTCCCCCACAACTCATACCGGAACGTGTCAAAGAAAGGAAAACTGGACTTTCATTTAGTTTGAGGAATGCACGGAGTGCGTAACTTCCGGCTTACACTGTTATTTTTTTGTTTTTTTTTCCTGTCTTGTTTCCCAAGACCAAACGGTTTGGTCTTGAAACACTGTAATTCCCTTCTGGCGAATTCTCCGCCGAGATTTGTGAAAGTGGCTCGCGGATTTTGCAGAGCCGCTAATTCGTGGCTTAGCGGCGTCTAGGGGAGGGGTGTGATGCGCGGGGATTCTTATTTTGAATCACGCGCGTCTCCGCGAGCCTGAGTCGCTGTGCGCAAACGATTGCGCTAATTGCGCTAGGTGTCCACGTGTGCGTGCGTGGGCCGAATTGTAATCGAGTGATCGGACAGCGGCCCGATCGCGACCCGCGATTCTATTTTCTCTCTCTTACGAGCCGATGTGACGGCTCGTGCGTTATTTCGTGTAGGTGCACCCGGTAGTGCACCTAGCCCGGTAGATTTCGTAGTGCAGAGACTCGGGTCTCCACAGAAGTGATTGCGTACGTCGTCGCGTTCACCATGCGAACTTCTGGATTCCCTTGCGAGCGGGCGCGTGCGACGGTACCGGTCAGCACGCTCGCAATAACCATTTCAGTTTCTTTATTTTTGTATTGTTTTTGCGTTGAGAGAATAAACTCCCCTTCAATTTTAATTGACCCGGCTTATTTCTCGCGACCTGCACCTTGCCTGCGAAGCCTCGGATACCGCCACTCTCCGCGGGAGCACGATCGCGACGATCGTACTCAAACTGAGCGGCCGAGCCCGGCAGAGAACGGCCGAAACGCCTCGTGCTACGCACGAGCACAACAAAAAAAGCGAGAGACTCGGGTATCTCGCGTTGCAACGGGCCGCGGCGACTCGCGGAGCAAGTAGTCGTCGGGGTGCCTTCGAGGCACCTCCGGAGATGAGTGTTGCTAAGCACCTGGGTGCAAGAGCACCGCACCTGTGAGAAGTTTTACTAGAATATTCTCTCGGGAGAATATTCAGTCAAAATCTCTCCCGTTACAATGGATTTCTATTAAAAAATCTATGTAGAAATTTACACAATGCGTTGTATGGAAATCTATGTAGAAATCCAAGTAGCAATCAATTTAAAAATCTATATGAATTTCTATTCAAAAATCTATGCAGAAATTTACACAGAATACTATTTCATACAATAGTAAAAAAAGGTATTAAAAAATTAATCTGGAATTCCTCTCGGGTTTTATAATAAATGTAATGACCTAGGAAAGTGGATTTTCTTGGTAAATTTTCATCTGCAATGAAAGCAATTAAAACTAGATTTTAAAGTGCACATTTTCGTAAATTTTAAAGCAAATTTCAAGATTTATGAATTCCAGTCCATATATGGTAAATGTGCACTTTAAAATCTAGTTTTAATTGCTTTCATTTGCAGATGAAAAGGAGGATGCCCATCGATTTGTAAAAAAAAGAGAATGCAGTAGAACGTATAAAAGTAGCGCTATCTTCTAGAGATGGTCAAAATAGCAACAGTAGAATAAAATTTAGTCTGGGGAAATGCAGTGAAATATGTTAAAAACTGAAGTCAATTTCATTAAAATAAGTAAAAAAATCAAGATTTCATCCGACATTCAGTAGTAAATATTAAAAAAATTTTTTCGTATTTCCCACTTAATATAAAATGCTATTTTTATTTAAATACTCAAGATTTTAAAAATTCTTTATTCTGAAACCGGATATGTGCATTCCTTGTAAAATTTGACCATGAATTGCCGTGGGCATTCTCCTTTACCCAGAAAATCCACTTTCCTAGGTCATTACATTTATTATAAAATCCGAGTGGAATTCCAGATTAATTTTTTAATACCTTTTCTTTTACTATTGTATGAAATAGTATTCTGTGTAAATATCTGCATAGATTTTTGAATATAAATTCTTATAGATTTCTAGATAGATTTCTAGATGGATTTCTACATATATTTCCATACAACGCATTGTGTAAATTTCTACATAGATTTTGTAATAGAAATCTATATAGAATCCATATAGATTTCTACACCGATTTCCAAACAATGTATTGTGTGACTTTCTACATAGATTTTTTAATAGAAATCCATATAGATTCCTCATAGATTTCTATATAACGGATTGGAACAGATTTCTACATAGATTCTAGATAGATATCTATATCGATTCCATATAGATTTCTACAAAGAATCTATAGAGATTTTTTTAATAGGGTAGTAAGAAATATGATCCATGGTGCATGTCATAATGGATGTATTGTGGATTGAAAATGTGCAAAACGTTTTCCAAAACATTTTTAAGATGAATATTGTCATTATGTGACATCATTTTTGAAAGTTGAACCGCCGCGTACAAAAGTGTATAAATGTAAGCTCTTATCGTTAGTCTCTTCCTTCGCCAGGCGACGAGTCAGTCTCGCTAAGTTTTCCATGCATTGAACTTAGTAAAATTCAATGATCAGCCACGAGTATCAGTGTTGTGTTATTTAGTGCATTTTTAGTGATTTTCCTGCAAAAATGTCAGCAGAACTTACATCGCTTCGTGAGGTCATCTCCAGGCTAGCCGCTGCTCGGCGCGTGGAGACCCACGCGGTGTCCCAATGATGCAGCAACGAGTGGTGTCGTAGAGTACCGATAATGACTCTCGCGCAGTTGAAATGGGTGTTTAATTATCTACTGAGCCAGGCTGGTTTCCGACGTATTTCAAAAATTTTTCATAAAGGCTTTTTCCACGATCCCTTTGTTTTAAATCTCATGGGGGAGTTTGTTCTTCGCAACAATCTTAAATAAATCGGGATATTCATAGATTTATAGAGATGCACTGTGCCTCCTGCCTAAACCGCTGAGGTCGGAATAAAAGAGAGAGGGTAATAGCTGGGGTCGTGCTCTTCCTTTCTGCTATTCCAGTCCATGCTATAGATAATATGCTTATTCTGTTCTTATTGAAATAGGAAATCAGTAAATTAAGTAAATAACTTTCACCAGTTCCGCCAGGACCATCTGTAAAAATACAAGTATCTTTCACATACCCTTTAGTTGCATTTATTGCCGAGTTGAAAATTATTCTTTGTGCTTCAGTTAATGAACTAATTGTGAAGTCTAAATCATCTACAGCAGAATTAATTCCTTCATTATTAAGGGTCGGATACAGTCAAAAATCATCAAAAAACTCAATTTTTTTTTTATTTTAGCAATGTGTTCTACAAGTATCAAAGAATATGATACAACGTTCATTAGAGTCAAAATAAAAAATTTTCAATGCTTAATTTTTAAATACTAAAACAAAAAAAACGAATTATAATGAATTTTCATCAAATTTAATAATGCTTTCTTTTTTTAATTTTCTAACTCATAATACGAAATATACTACGAAATACATAGAATGTGACGTCTATGACGCGTCCGGACAGTCAGGATTCGACAATGAGAATGCACCTTAATGTTATGGCACATGTATTGTAATGTAACACGTACTGTATGTGCGTCGGCTGCTACTATTTACTTCAATTGTTGGCTGGCACTTTCGGTTCATTTGTTCAAAATAAAGTAAATAAATAGAAACCATATTCATCAAAACAGAATAATCTACAAAAATTTACAATTAAAAAGTTATATTATGCTGTAAAGAAGAGGAAAATAGATAATCTTGAAACTGATTTTAGTAATCCAGAAGAAAATGTTGATTTAACTAACAATAGGCAAATTTGGTTTGTTAATTCTTCAGCAAGGAAGGACCTGCTTAAAAACATTGAGTACAGGGAATGACTGACAATGAGTGAGTCGCTTGAAAAGGGTATAGCCGGGTATCCTAGTGAAAAATGGCCCGGAATGAATTTCATATTTGATTGAATGGGTCAAAAGAACATATAAAAAGACTTCATTAGCCAAATTTTTAGACC
>JAWWEM010049571.1:0-12015 GCA_035582935.1 Ormyrus thymus
TTAATACGTAGTGCCAAGACCTGCAACTTTACACAGGCTTTTGTTCGTATACTCAAAAATGTAAATTAAAGACCTTTCTGAATCAGCGAACATTAAAAAAGTGACAAAATGCTCTATTTTTAACAATATTATTTCCAATAAAAACTGAAGAATTATTTGAATGACAAAAGCCTTTGTAACTTTTTTAAAAATATAAGAACCAACCTTCTTGCACTATTTCCAGCTGGATTCAAAGAAACTTGCCCCGCAAAGAACATTTGGAAGATAGAAAAAGTAGATTTTGAGAAAAACAAAGATTTACTCATAAACACTTTTTCTTACTTTAGCGGTTCGAAATTTCTCAGCATCATACAATACTTCTTCCTGTTTTTTTAATGAAGTTTCTAATGACTGCTGATATATTTTTTAATTTTTAATTTAGTGTACACTAAGAGTTTCGTTTCCAGCAAATTTCTGCTTCGACTACTTCCATGGCACTTGATGATAAAAAAATGTATCTCATTCTTCACACACTTCTTGATTTCTTTTCTGTCTTTGAGTACAATATAATGAGTAAAATTTATGTGCTCGTTGATGCCATGTACTATTATTAAAAGATACACTGATATATAAAATTTCAGTCATAATATTGTAACAGTATTTTTGACATACTGTTACAATTAAGGAAATCTCCTGTAGGTAGAAGTTATTGATACCTATTCAGAGCGAACAGATTAGATTTAAGAATAGGTTCTAAGCAGCCTTTGTAGCCCTTCTAACTAAGCAATGTAAAGTAAACTCAACCCTACACTAGCAAGCGACTACCTTGAGAAAGGTAGGAAACCCTGAAGCAGCAGAAGCAGACGAGCCCAGCTGAAGGCCCTGATGCGAGGCACTCTGCCTGGTCTTTCTCTCCTCGCTGGCCTCAAGCCCATGATGCGTGAGCACCACAGCTACCTGAAAGAAGAACAACTCTGCAGCTGGGGAGCCTCCTAGATTGGTGCTTGCCATAACCTCCAACTCGACTACAGCTTCTATCACTGGTGAACGGACTCCGCGGGTGCGCAATATGTAGAACCGCACGGACACACTTAGGAGGATCTCGAAGTCCTCAGAAGCTCGAGGAAAGCCGAAGACAGTATGACGTGAAATCGACGCCGAGCGCGAAATTGCAATCGACGAGCGCAAGAACTAGTGGGGAGAAAGAGAGAAAGACAGAGAAGGTTTGCGCGTTCGATCGCCAGGCAGAGAATCTCGTCTCTTAGAGAATTTCGTAGTATATTTCGTATTATGGACTAGAAAATTAACAAGAAAAAGCATTATTCAACTTGTGACGCGTGGCGATTCCACGCCGGAATCTCGCGCGTCTTCGCGAGCCAGAGTCGCACGAGAGCGACTCTTTCGGGTGATTGCCATACGCGCCGCGGGGTCGCACGTACGGCAACGTCGAAAAAGCGCGCGAAGGGAGGGGCGCGATCGACACCGGGCAGGTCGATGCGCACGACAGGGGAATCGGGTTTTGACCGGCGAGCGGAACAGCAGCATCCGACCCTTGCTTTGACCCGCGCGTGCGTTCCAGAGGAGACGAGAGAGAGCGAAGGAGAGAAGAACGGCGAAGGAGGCATCGTCGAGACCGGCATCCTCGGCAGATATCCCGCAGGCCGACACCGAGCCCCGAAGGGCTGCTAACTTGCGCGTCCTGCGATACGACAACACCGTGAGTAGTTGTTGCGTTTTTGAGGCCCGTACGTGCGTGTACGGGCCAATTTGTATCGAGGTGATCGGGAAGCGTCCCGATCACCAATTGCGCGCGTTCTTTCTCTCTCACGAGCCGGTGCGGCGGCTCGTGCATCGTTCTGCGTAGGTGCACTCGTAGGTGCACCTATCGAAGTAGTTTTTCGGAGCGAGGAGACTCGGGTCTCCGCGTGAGTGGTCGCGCGTGTCGCCGCACGATCACCGCAAATTCCGAGGACCGATAGGTTTCTCCGTGAGTGAGCGCGTGCGACGGCATCGGCCGGCGCGCTCACGATAACCCTTACCGCGATCTATTTTTGTATTGTTTTTTTTGTACGTTTGAGAAAATAAACTCTCCCTTGATTTTTACTGGTCGACTATTCATTCCGCGACCCGTACCTTGCCTGCAAGGCCCCGAATACCGCCACTCTCCGCGGGAGTGCGATCAGGAGATCGTACACAGCTGAGCGGCTGAGCCCGGCGGAGAATAGCCGGAACGGTGCGTAGCCGCGGAGGCTACGCACAAGCACAACAGAAACGGAAAACTCAAGCGAGAGGCTCGGGCCTCTCGCGTTGTAACAGGCCGCGGCGACTCGCGGCGACTCGAGGCATCCCCACAGGTAAGTGCTGCAAGGCACCTGGGTGCAAGCGCACCGGACCTCAAGCCCGCGAGAAGATTTTTCACACGCAAGAATGTTCGTTCGGGAGAATATTCGAATAAAATCTCTCCTGTTACAAACTTTATGAAATTTCATTAAAAATTCGTTTTTATTTTGCTTTATTATTTAAAAATTAAGCATTGAAAATTATTTATTTTGACTCTAATAAAAGTTCTAACATATTCTTTGATACTTCTAGAAAACATTTCTAAAATAAAAAAAAACTGAGTTTTTTGATGATTTTTGACGGTACCCTACCCTTAAATACTCCCCCGCGATGTGTAACTGGTGGACCAACGTATTGCAACGGTACGCTATGCCCATAGGCAACCCGGCGCACACGACGCACTTCTCACTCACTCCCCAGAGTAAGTGCGCCGCGACCGCGCAACCCATCATACTCGGCGCGCCGAGGGAATATAGGCGGGCCGTTTCGCGGAAAAGTGGAAGACTCTGAGAGTTCCACCTCCAACCTGGGACCACTACGGCTCCAGACGGAAACAGAGAGGACGGAATCACCACCACTGTTACTACCAAGGAGGGACGCAATTTAGTACCCGGGTAAGTGTTGCTAGGCGGGGATTAGTCCCTAGCACAAAACCCGACCGAGTTGACCCTCCACCCGGAAGGTCGGCGCCGCCACTCTAAATTACGGTCGGTAGGGTTAGGTAGGGATTAGCCGCAAGACGAAACCGACCTAGTCGCTCTTGCCATTCAGACTCGAGTGGCGCTCCAAAACCTCCACCACACAACAGGGGGTAGGATGGAGGAGACGCTGTTTCGGGTTGGGGTTAGCCCCGGCTGGACCCCGCTAACCCTGAGGCAGTCTCCACCTCCCCCACCTCGTCCGAGGGTAGGGCGCGTCGGAAAGGTAGTGGGGCGCCCGGTCGGTATGGCAGATTCGCGCTCGAGGGTAGGAATAGGAAACCTTCGTCGGTAAAAAGGATCCGCGTCCGAATGGGATTTAAAGCCGTTCGTTGGCAGGCAGTTTACGCGTGACACAGAACACTCGGTCGGTAAAATTGTTTTCCGCCTTAAGTTAGTTATCTGTAGCAGACTGCAGCCTCAGCTGCAACTTGTAAAGTTACGTTGATTATTTAAATAAACTTATAATTTATATTTAAATATGCCTAAAAATTTATTTAACCGGATCATTCCCTTTCCTTTTGAGTCTCTCTGAATTAGTGATTTAATAATTAAAATCGATTACTTTAATTTTCTTTTATTTTTGCAAGTTCAATTATATTAATTAAATAAAAATAGAATTCGCAAATTAATTAGAGGGAGAAACTTGCAGTATTTATTGTTTGAATATTTGTTTATATCTGTTAAATACTCCCCCGGGCTGTGTAGGTGTCGGGCTTACGTATTTATTGTTTAAAGATTCGTTGATAACAATTAAATATTCCCCCGGGCTGCGCCGGTTTTGGTCCTACGTAATTATTGTTTAAATATTTGTTTATAACTGTTAATTACTCTCCCGAGTTGTGTAGGTGCTGGGCCTACTTATTCATTGTTTCAATCTTTGTTTATAATTTTCAAATACTCTCCCGAACTGCGCTGGTTTTGGGGCCACTTATTTATTGTTTAAATATTTGTTTGTAACTGTTAAATACTCCCCCGCGCTGCGTAGCTGGTGGACCTATTATTTATTTTGTTGTATTTGGACTACACTGGTAAATCACATTACACTTATAGTTAAGAAAATATATTTGTATATTTATTACATACTAGAGACCTCAAGCGCGCTGCGCGCGCTCCTCGTTCCGCATTCCTCTTCTAATTCACAGGGTCTTCAACAGAGAAATGGCATTAATGCGTGATATGATTTAGCACTTTTTCTCATGAGTTTTTTTATATTAGAAAAGGAAAGTTACTCTGCTGTACAAAAACACGTCTTATCGCGCGGAGCGATCAGCGGCAAGTGTGTGATCGTCACGACAAGGTTAGCCAAAAAGGCCCGTTCAGCAGAGGGCGCTAATAAATAAAATTATAGTGCAGGTTTTCTACCGTTATCAACACTCCCACTTAGAAAATATGCACGATGCCTAAGTTATTACGCAATCGCTCGAAGCTTTCCTTTGGAAGGGCTTTTGTCAGGATATCAGCTTGTTGTTCTTTGGAACATATGTACTTTATTTTATAAAAATTGTCATGGTATTTCTCTCTTACAAAATTATACTTGACATCGATATGTTTGGTACGGCAGTGAAACTGCGGATTTCTGATTATTTTAATCGTGCTTTGGTTGTCGATGTAAAGTATTAGTGTCTCGAATTTACAGGTAATTAACTCGCGAAATAATCTATCTAGCCAAACCATTTCTTGGACAGTACTACACGCGGCTATGAATTCCGACTCTGTCGTTGAGAGTGCGACTATTTTTTGTCTTCGAGAACTCCACGAGACTAAATCGCGACCTAACTTGATTACATACCCTGATGTAGATTTTCTCGTTTTATAATCACTCGCGAAGTCAGCATCGCTATAAGATACCATTAGAATATTTTCTCTTGGATCGTTTTTTCCATAAGTTAGACCGTAATTCAGCGTCCCTTTTACATATTTTATTACGCGTTTGACATTATTCCAATGAGCTTGCGTTGGTTTATCAGCATGTCTGCTTAAAACTCCCACTGAATAAGAAAGGTCCGGTCTAGTAACCATCGCAAGAAACATTAAACTCCCGATTGCCTCCTTGTAGGGCACACCATACAAAATTTCGTCGTTTTCGAGAGGCTCTAATCTTGACTGCGGGTCAAGCGGCGTACAAACTTCATGGGCGCTATTTAGATTGAATTTTTCGACAATTTTTTTGGCGTATTGTTTTTGACTGATAAACAAATGATCGTTCGCGATACGCGTGACTTCCATTCCTAAAAATATGTTTAAACTACAAACAGTAATCTTTAAATTTTGTCGCAAGTGACTCATTAAATCATTTATTCTTTTAACATTCTTACACGCAGCAATGTCATCGTCGACATAAATAGCTAATATTAACTTATTTTTAGTATCATCGCTTGAAAATACACATGGATCAGCCGGTGTTTGGAATACATTAAATGATTCGAGGCACTTCACGAATTTTTCGTTCCAACATTTTCCAGCCTGTTTCAGTCCATACAAACTTTTATTCAATTTGCATATCATGTTTTTATTATTTGAAAAACCTTCCGGCTGATACATGTATATCGTCTCATTTAACTCGCCTTTAAGATACGCAGACTTCACGTCGAATTGCTTCAGATACATGTTTTCGCTAGCAGCTACAGATAAAAGCGTTCTAATCAAATCGTAGCGCGCAACAGGACTAAAAGTTTCATCAAAGTCTATGCCTGGGCGCTGCGACCAACCCTTTTCTACGAGCCTAGCCTTGAACAGCTTAGAGTTGCCTTCTTTTTCGTTTTTAATTTTAAATACCCATTTGTTTTTTAAAATTACTGCATTATCCGGAGTTTTAACGAGCTGCCAAGTCTTATTTTCTATGAGAGAATCAAATTCATTTTTCATAGCCTTTTGCCATTCTGATGAGTTTTCGCTACGAATCGCCTCGTCATACGTTATAGGCTCGCTTGTCTGTGATATAAACAGTTCCTCGATATCAATGTTATCATTGAAAAACAGCGGGTCGCCGTACCTTTGAGGTGGTTGAATATTTCGTCTATCGCATAACCTGTTTTGCACCGCATTTACGTTATTTTCAAGATTCATATTATCTAATCTGTTCGCATTTAATTCTTCGTTCTCAACAATTAAATTTTCGTCTAACGCATTATTTTCCTGTATTACATTTGGATTTATCTCTTCGTTTTCGATAGCTTCTACAAAATTTTCATTGACAGAATTATTTATTACGTAAGCAGGCTCATTCAGAACTTCGTTATCGTTATTAACATTTTCATGCGCATTTTCTTGACTGTCTAATACTTTTAAATAACCATCATTTTTACGGTTTGAACTTATTTCTATATTTGAACTTTCTGATTCATTTTTTTAAAATTACATGCAACTCAATTTTGTTAGTTTCTAAGGTCAATATTCGATATGTTTTTACATTCTCGTTATACCCTACTAAAATGCCTGGTTTAGCTTTCGCGTCTCATTTTCCTTTTTTTTGGTTCGGGATATGCGCGTACACATGAGTTCCTATAATTCTCAAGTGTCGAAAATTCGCCTTTTCGTGTTCTATTCAATACATATGCGGTTGCATTAACTGCTTCTGCCCATAAATTTTTATTTAGCGAGTTTCTTATTAAAATAGTTCGTGCCGCTTCTATGAGGGTCCTATTTTCACGTTCAGCTTTTCCGTTTTGTTCCGGAGTGTAGCTGACTGAGCGTTCATGTTTGATGTCGTATTTATTCGCGATTTCTACCATTTCTTTATTTATAAACTCGAGACCATTATCCGATCTTAGAACGTTTATTTTCTTCCCCGTTTCATTTTCCGTTCTTAAAATGAAATTTTCAAAACATTTTTTAGTTTCATTCTTATTTTTAATAAAATAGATTTTTACATAACTAGAGTAATCGTCTTTAAGTAAAAAGAAATATTTTGAATCTCCTAAAGAATTTACCTCCATAGGCCCGCATAGATTGGCATGAATCAGTTCGCCAACTCGTAATGTTTTTGATTCGCTTTGAGGTTAAATACTCCCCCGAGCTCTATAGGTGTCGGACCTATGTATTTATTGCACGCACGGCCATGCTCACAAGCACATGCAGAATACAAAACACCGACTCCACACACTTGTCACCCATGCTACTCCATCCCTGAGGTGGAATATAGGGGGGCGGGCTTTTTTTCTGTTCCGTAGAAGAGACCCGCGGTGTTCGCGCCGTTACTAGACATATGAACCTACGGGTCATGTTGCATAGCGGGTACGGTGACGCTGCCCGAAGGAGATGTGCTGAGTGATCCGTGCAGCGCGCCCAGCGTAGTATCTCCCGGAGTTAACGCGCCGTTTCCAGGCGGTGCCGAAATGCCAATGAAGGAGCAAGGAATCAGACGTACGGATGCAACATTCCCGTACGGTGCCAGAATCCTCGACGGCAATTGGGGTAGCAGCCGAGGTGACTACCCCCTGAACTCCGGAGGTAACCGCGTTTGGAGACGGTTCGACACCATGGAGCACATTACACAATTTCATCGAGAATTTAAAAAACAAACAGGTGAGTATGAAGGAGGACTTAGCAAACAAAAAAGAAGAGGATGGGGGCTCCAAGCAGGTGCTCAAGGTAAGTAAGGAGGTACTGTTAAAGATCCCGGGGGTGGATAATCGGAGCAGAACCGACAGTGTATCAAACGGATTATGCTACCGACAAGAGTATCGTAGGGAACCCCGCCACGCGCAGAGGGGAAGAGCAGAAAGAGATGGAAGAAGACCAGGCCCTCGTCGACACCATCAAAGATATTTTGGATGCTATGATGGAGTCGATAAAGAGGCAAAGAAATGTCCATAATACCATCAAAGAAGACATTCTGGCCCTTCAAAACAATTTTGAAGAGCTAGTGGGAAGGAGGAAAGTGAGAGCGCGGAGAACGCTTACCACGAGCAACCCCAGCCCCTCCGTAGCCCAGCACAAACAGAAGAGATATAATTCTACCTTCCCAACTGAGTTGGCTGAGGGAGGCAGGAAAAAAAGGAGAAAGAGGGAGGACGGTAGCGCCTCCAACTAGACGGACGACAATCTGCAGCAAAGTGGAGACTGGCAAAGTGTCCTCAGTAGGCAGGAAAAACGAGAAGAACAGAAAAAGAAGAAAAATAGCAAGAGGAAGGAGAAGAAGGAGGCCCCTAAGAAAAAACAGAAAGGCAATTATTGAACTGGGAAACAGCATTTACAACTGCTACTTTAATTCTTTTCTTAGACACGAACACTTATTTTCGGCACTTTTTACAAATAAGTAAATGCAAACTCTCATTTGCATTTTGTGTCTTGCCTCTTACACAATGCATTAACAATTGATCACTAGAAGGTCTAATAAATTGTTTCTACCACATAATCACAAAGATGTTTCACTGCCCTCACTCACTGGATTCAATGTTTTTAAATGAATTCTTCCAAACTGCAGAATGAACAAGCAAAATTTCTCTTTGCTTTTTTAAATCACTTTCAGGATTATCAATTTTTCTTCATTTCACCATACAGCAACTTTTTAGATGCACGTGCCTCTTGTTTCTTTTAGTTTTTATTGAATAATAATTTCTATTTATTCGATGATTTTGAAGCAAATAGAAAGATGTATCAGCCAAGGAGAAAAGTAAACAAACAGTAGCAGCCGCTATAATGTGTATGTGCAATAACATTAGGGTACATTCTCACTATGACTGTCGGATTCTGACTGCTGTTACGCGTCATAGACGTTACATACTTTGCATTTTGTAGCACATTTCGTATTATGAATCCGAAAATTAAAAAATAAAGCGTTACCCATTTTTATGAAATTTCATTAAAAATTCGTTTTTATTTAAATTTAACTAATAATTGTTTTATTATTTAAATAATAAGCATAGAAATTTTTGTGTTTTGACTCTAATGAATGCTTTCACACATTCTTTGATACTTCTAGAACACATTTCTGAAATAAAAAAAATTGAGTTCTTTTGTGATTTTTTACTGTACTCTACCCTTAATAATGCAAGAAAAATATTTTTCCCAACTCGGGCATGAAATGGCCCTCATTTTACGCTAGAAAATAGCGTAGAAAATCGAGTATTCCAAACGTTTGTCAAAATCGTTTGTCCGAGCGGGGAAAAAAGTTATTTTTTCCGCCTCCGGCGGGGCTTACCGGACGACGTTACTTTTTGATTTTGAACATTTTTCGAAAAAAATTTTTTTTTGAATTTTTTTTTTCTGTTTTAAACTATTTTTTACTGTTTCTGTGCACGATTTGAAATGCACGATCATCTACCCAACTTTCTAACATCAAATGTGGGCCTTCCATGTTCTCGTTGACAAAACCACGGTTTGTAACACGGGGTGAAAAGCTATTTCAATAAATAGCTCATTTTCTCCCCTTGTTGCACAATGTACTATTTTAAAACAGAATAGTGTTGAAATGTGATATTTTAGCATGTTTCTTATATCTTTTGTATCTTAATCAAATTATTTAGTCTTTAATGTAAGTGTTTATACATTCTAAAGGTATATTTTTACTACAGTAAACGGATAAGCAGTATTTACGATTAAAATTAGATTAAAATTAGATTTGACTGTTATCGTCCAGCCTAGGTGTAGGTGAGTCGAAAGAAAATTAATTAGAATATCTGGAGTCTGGGGCAGCGTTAGACCCCAGAACTCCACAAAGTTCATCGATAAGATACGGAGAGAGGTCTTGCCCAGTCTGGGTAAAATCCATGACCCGAAGGTCATGGCCTCTCCTTGTTAGAAATATTTCATTTATCTAGTAGAGCTGGTTAAATACGATTGTTAGGCGAAATAAAATTATTTTGTTCGAGCGAGCAAGCGTGTAAAGAGTGACCGCAAAATCCGCCTGTTTTTGAGACTTTGTCAGAGGCGATAGGAAAAATCTTAAAAATATTTTAAAAATATACTAATACTCGTAATGAAAAATAATAATGAGCATCACTTTCAGTTTTTCAAAACTTGTCGAAAATCACCTTTATTTAGGGGTTGAGAAATGAAGAAAAGTGATCAAACTAAGAATTATCGACAGTTTTAAAACTTCAAATATGTCAATGTTGTTATCAAAATAATATTACGAACGTGAAAATAACTTATTTTCAATATGATACTATCTTGTCCGGATAGAAAATTAACCCTTAAAATTCCTAAAGGGGTGAAGTCATCCCCTAAAAATGCAAAAAATGTATCAAAAGTTATAAGTTTTTTCTTTTTCTTTTAAATGAGATAATTGAACCTTTGATAATTCAAAATCACTAGATCCAAAGAAAAATACCCCTAAATGAGGGTAAAACCATCCCTAAGCTCAACCATCGGCTTCAAAGTACATAAAATAATTATAATGCATGAAAAAACTAATTTTTCAAAATACATTCATTAAATAATTTGTGCAAAAGCACTCTTATCCATTATCAGTCAGTTTCACAAATAATTATCCCTGTCAAGGGATAAAATCATCCCCCAAATACACAAAAATTGTAAATAATGTGAAGAAAAACTTTCAATTGTCATATCAGATGGAAAACACCCTCAAAGTAGGATAAACCACCCCATACAATTAATACAATTATCCGGTACAAAGTACATTAAATATTTATTATACTTGAAAAAATACATATATTGATATGTGTCAGAGTGTTAAAAATATAATGCAACTATTCAGACTATGTTTCGATGAAAAACAGGCCGAAAGATCAAGGGTAGAAAAACTCCCTTCATAGGAAAATATCAAAATATCTCAGATTATTCAAAAAAATGCTGTATTATTGTAATTGTTCTTAGTCTTGAAAGTGTCTCCGGCGTCAACAAAGCCTGCGCGAGAAAACTAAAGAATCTATATAAAATACAATAACCTACCCTACCCGCCCATAATAGCCCACTTTAACTTATCTGTTTTTGTTTGCTAATTCACTTGTAGGTTATAGTTTCTTTAGTAATTTTCAGTAATGCGACATCTATCGACTGAATGATGTACTATATATTTTTTTCGCGTACGCTTTATTGGCCCCGGAGACGCACTCATTAGTTTTAGCAAAACTACGGGGATAATATCATACCCAAAACACCAAGACAATCAAGAATATTTTTAAATTCTGTACAAGAAAAAATAAAAATATTTCTGAATCTCGAAAGCGTGATGATTCCGTTAGTTTTAATTAAACAATTTTCTATAAATTAATCTTCTTTTTTTATTTTTATTTTTTTAACAATTATTTACAAGACTGAATGGAACAAAAAATATTTTTAATAATACTGAGAAAATATGTTTAATAATTTCGAATACTTTCATACATGGAATCAAGAATTTCTTTATATTTATATAAAAGCAAATCCTATATTAAAGGTAAACCTACCTTCATACATAAAAATATATAAAAATCGAAATTAAGTTCAGTAATCAGATATAATTATTTCAGTTTCTTAATTAAAAACAAAATCAATCGCATACGTATAGAATAACAATGCTATGAATACAGGTCGCTGCCACGTCTGTGTCGACTTTTTCAGGTGTGCTTGTACAATTGGGATTTTATAATTTGTATTACATTGAAAGTGAAGAGGTGATTTCATATTATTTATAGACTGGTAATTTCTTGTTTAATATCATCATTCATATCATTGGAATTGAGCTTTTAAAATAATGCCTTTTACAAAATGTTTAGGTTGCAACACTCAAAAGCGAAGCAAGTCAGATAGTTTTTATCCAACTACAAATATTCCTAATCCTCTGACAACAATAAATCATATTCGACAGAGATATAATAGTAGAAGAATATCACTTGATGATATGGGTAATATTCCGCCAAATAGTAAAATATGCAAATATCCTGCGATAATCAGGTTGCAAGGAATCGACTAGTTTCCGCATGTCATGACACTCCTAACTTGAATATTTATAAAGAAGGAAATAACTCTCATACACACTGCACTTTTGGTTGTAAGCAAATAGAGAATTTGATAAATGTTCCTAAAGATATCCGCCATTTACTGTTAATGG
>JAWWEM010049623.1:0-12013 GCA_035582935.1 Ormyrus thymus
CCCCGATCTTCTTTCTCTTTTTAAGCGCCGGTCAACCGGAGGCCTCGCTCCCCCACTCTATTTATATTATCTCTATGGAAGACAGTGCTGTATATTTAATATATATAATGTTCTAATATCTGCCCATAGAAACTACCTTAAGGATTTTTTCACTCCTAAAATAAATTTTACTCTATTAGAGTGCTTTTTTTACTTTACTAGAATAAATTTCACTTCATTGGTGTGAATTTTTTTACCCTAACAATTTTTTTAGTTACGACTAGAGCACTATGTTTGATTTAAATAATATGGCCCGTACCTCGCGGTAATGCAATGCAAGGACGACCCGTGACGGAGTCGGAGCAAGCCCCAGACACTCCGTCATATTCCAAAAATCAGTTCGATATTCTGGCTCCCCAATGGGGAGCGTATCAGATATCAAGCTGATAAGAACAGATACTACACTTTTGATCTTAGCCAAAAAGGCCGAGAAGCGATGCCCTGGACTGTTTTTCGTGCCTTCTTATGCTCTCAAAATGACTAGTTTGCTTGCGGGTTCGCGTACGCCGCCTAGCGGTTGAACGCGGTACCGAGTTTCTTCGAGCGGTGGGGCGGATGGCCGGTCGGAGCGCGCGCACTGCTTCGAAATTTGAATGAGGAATCGGTTGTTCCTATAGATATTCACTATTTTTAAGAGTTTTTTTTTTATTTTAAAATTATTATTCTAATTAAACTGGAATTTTCGAGTAACGACTTTGTGTTAGAATTTTTTGGGAGCATAATTTAAAAGATTAAAACTAGAATTTGAACTTGGACAATAAATAATGAAATCAATAATCTTTAACGTGTCAAAGTAAATGACACGGCACAAAATAAGTTGATAATGAAATCTGAAGTAGCATTTTGAAAAATTAAAATTTTACTTTTTTTAACAAAAAGTAATTTCAGTAGGTGCAATAAGTTACATTACACGGTCGATGAGCAGAAAATTAAAAGTCATTCCTGAAGACGATGTCTATACCACGCTACTGGATTTCAAGACAAGACAGGACCCTTTTCGTATACTTACTTCCCTGTATTAAATTGTATATTCTGAGAAAATATTGATAACAAGCCTAATCAGCCAACAAACTCTTATTTCTGTTATTAATACAGCCAATCTACCTAGTTAATGAGTTCGTTACCAACTTTTACGTATTATTCAATTCAAATCGGCCCATCCCTCGCGAAGACTCAAACCAGGTCTACAGAAATTCCGTAAATTCCAAGAAGATTACGAGAACGCAAAAAAAAAAACTCTCGGACGATGCGCAATCCGGGGCGCACGCTCGTCGTCCGCGCCTATTATGAAAATGCATATATCGAGTGGCGCTCTCGCCAATGCAAACATCGTGCGCCAGCGGCGAGTGACTTATCGGCGCTGTCGTCGTCGTCGTTAAATCGGACACGGATTGCCGCGGCGAGCGAACGCAGTATTATTTTGGCGGGCGCCTTCCATAACCGCAGGCGCGCGTGCCTCTCGGAGCTTGTAATTCGCGCGTCTCGTTGGACTCGGCGACGGCCGGGAAGAACCCCTCGTTTCGGCCTTTTTCATTACGCAATTTCGGCACGCAGCTTTATACGACGTCGTATACGGTCGGTGCGCATGGAGCATCGTTGAACGATTGCGAGAGACGCGAGCGATAGAAAAATTGTTTTTTTTTCTTTTTATCGATTTCGTGGGTGGCCGGTAATTGTGAGGAGAGTGTTTTTTTCTCCGATTATTAATAGGATTTTTTAACGCGATTGAAATGGGTAGTCGGTAATAAATTGAGCAATATATATTAAAATTTATTTTATTGTAGACAACAACGTAATAGGGATGATATATTATATAAACGAAATTGAATTATTTACATTTTATGGGCATAAATGCATATTTAAGGGAAAGTAAAAGGATTTCTATCAAAGAGGGAGGCACCGAATTTTTGCAGATTATTTGTTATTTAAATGCAGAACTATATGAAGTGATGTAAGCTGCATTTGAAATTCAGATAAGCATCTGAATTTTCCCAATGGTTGAATACTGAAAAGTGTTATCGGTCTTGGCGTTGGAAATAAAAAAACCCTGACCTATCTTTAAATTCGTCCTTCTAACTTGTTAATACGGTTTGCCTTCCCTGATGCTGGTGTGGGAGGTTTGTTTTGTTTTCTATATTAAAGTCTTTCTTTTTTATTTGCGACAGATTGTCCGAAAAAATTTGTTATTGCTCTGTAATATCGGCTTAATTATATGGAAGTCAACCTGCAAATTTTAAACAATGTTCGACAAATCAAATTTACAAAGATTAAACTTTTAAATTTACTTATTAATAGGCTGAACATCTAATCGCACGTGTACACATTTACTATTCGTCATTGAATAAATTCTCTCGAGTAGCTTCTAAAATTCTTGTCAATTCCTTGCAATAATTAATTGAAACGAAAAAAAAAGCCATGCGAATTCAATGTCACAATCTCTTCAGCAATTAAAATGTCCTTCAATCATGTCTCAGCACTAAACCTTCTATTAGTCAACAATGTTTGAGCCTTTAAAACCCGCAATCAGTTTGCAGCGCGCACCGTCGTCAAACTGAAATATTAATCAGCCGCCTACCAATCGAAATAATCCGAAAATACAAATCCCCCCAGAATTTTCCACGCTTCCTCTCTCTCCGGCAAAGGTTCTCGCTCGCCTTCGCAGCCGAGCCGCACGATTCGAAGCGCTCGCGCCTCTAATAAGCCCGCTCTCCCTCTCTCTCGGCTCGCGCGGCGCTCCTCAGTATGCTGCGAGGAAGCGAGAAAGAGGCGGCGGAGGGAGGCGTACTCCTTTCGTACGAGGAATTCCAATCTTCTACATCTTTGGACAGGCCTATCCTATAAACATACAATGAACAATGCCGAAAGTAACGAGGAAATTCACTTGGACAACTCAGTCACGGCGGACACACAGATCCCGCATAGGAATCGATTTCAATTATAATTCGCATGCTAATGCCGCCGCGGCGAGCGAGCTCCTCTGAGCCGCCCCGATCCGGTGCCGGGACTCGCCGAGACCGGCTTATCGGATGCGCCTGCGAGCGTGTAACTCCCGGCGAGTCGCCGTGTCGTATTCCATTGCTAATTATACCTAACGCTACTTCTCGTCTAAGCTTGTTGGTAGCTTTTCGTTTTTTTTTTTTCTTTTTTTTCTTGCTCTCGGATTTAGTTTTTAACCGGGCGACGCGATGACTCGAGCAGGCCGTTTTTCTACTTTGCTGATATCGTGGTATTTGTTAATAGATTTATTGTTTTTTAAAATTATAACATTTTTGGTGGTTGTTAGTTAATGTTCATAAAAAACCTTTTTTTATTTGAATAAAGTAGCACCGTGCAGAGTGATAATAATAGGTACATTTTTAAATATAATATTACGTGACTAGAAAATTAATTCTAGAACTTCGTGGAATAATAAGTAACTCAGTAGAAACGATTAACGTTCAAGTTAGTTTGTATTAATATTTACTTAAGGATTATTCGTTTCCTAGTAAATGTTTTTTTTTTCATTTTTAATTGAATAATTATAAAAAATATACATTTACATAAGTTAAAAAAATATACATAAACTTCTTCTTTCTTTCTCTTAAAAAACCGATGGCCGGATATTGCGAAGCGGTTAAAGATTGATTTTGATTGGTCGGTAAGGAATAAGTGCGAGAATTTGCTACATTCGCTAGATTTGAGTTTTCATAAATATTTGTAACTAAACAATTAAATTGAAATAACTTAAAATAAAAGGATTAATATTTCATTTTTTAAATTAGTATTTTAAAAATGATCAGACTATCCTATCATTTGCTTAAATCAAGTAAAGTAAAATCATACCGAAAAATTCCATGTATATAACCGCAAAAAAGAAAATAGTTTTAAGCAGAATTGACTTAAAAAGAATTCATTTGGGATAGTTTTATCTTCTAGCGTCCTTAAGATCGCCTTATGATGCTCTAATCAGGACCTTAGCAGTAGTCTTATGTTGGGACACTCACTTCTTAGATTGAGTTCGACTCCGATGCCTTCCGCGTAATTTTTTTTTTCGCGTTCCACAATTAGCTTTAATTTTGTTATTTGCTATTCAAATTTTAATTCTACAAACGCTTGTAAAGCGCTGCAAATCGTTTATTTAAAGTTTCACTTATTATTGAATAATTTATTACTGCTAATTGTGGAGTAAAACAAAACTCCATCTACTTTTTCTGAGACTCTTTTATTATTTAGTAATTTACGAACTATTGTTATTGTTAAAACAACTATTATTCTTTAATCCGCTAATTAAGTTTAAGAATTATTTTTAATCCAAAACTGTCGTCTCCTATTTAAATTTTCATACCACTACTTCCATATTCATCGGAACATCGTAATTCATGGTTTATGTCTGGGCAGTCATGGGTAAATCAATACTCTCTTCTCTTTAGCTTCCTATTCCCTGCTCCCTGTATAAGTATTTACTTTGCGACAGAACTCTCGTACAAGATTTGTGCTGCTTTCTGCCTTTAAAATACCTTGTTCCAGGTGACATTCAAAAGCACTTTAATGCATGTCTGTGCTGAGCTAATAACTTTGATGAGCCTCTCGCGTTCGTGATACTTTTTGCTTTCTGCACCGCGGAAGTGGAAGCATTATTGGTCAAAATTCGCAGGTAATCTCTTCCGCGATCTAGTTGTCGTTTTATCCGCCAGATGACAGCAATTTAAAAATAGTACATTTAATCATCCAGAGGCTTGTACCATCTGTAAAGGGCTTGCAGAAAGCGAAGTTTAGTTTTAAAATGTCTACATTGTCAACACCTGTTTGAATGGAATTATACGGTGAACGGCACTGCATTGGACGCCGCGAATTTTCGATGCTTGACGTGTACTAAAAAGACATCGGTATCAGCGACGATTAATCGCAGTAATGTCAAAGGACGACCACGACGAAAAAAGCAGCGCAAACGAGACGTGGTCGCAAGAAAGTTTCGATACCAGCTAAAGTTGCAACAAACACAGAGAGGAGCGTCATACGTTTCTGCAAACCAGGTCAAACGAAAATTTTATTTTATTCAATTGTGATAATGACATTACGGTTTCCATCGCAGTAGAGTGAAATATTCTCAGTTTTGGCTAGCCTGAGCACTGCAATGCAATGCAGACTTAGTCAGTTCCAATATTCTACAAGGTGAAAATTAACTTTTAAGCACAACTTAACATTTGGATGTAAGGGTAGTATGTTGAAACATAAAAGCACAATCGACGAAGGAAGACGAGATTTCGCATGCGATGTTTGCGATAAAAGATTTGGAAGGAGTAGTGTTATGCTGAAACACAAACGCACTGTCCACGAAGGAAGACGAGATTTCGCATGCGAGGTATGTGGTAAAAGATTCGCACAAAGCTACAGTATGTTGATTCATAAATGTATAGTTCATGAAGGAAAAAAAAATTTAGATGTAATATTTGCGAATATGCTTTTACCAGAAACTTCTGGAAAAATGGCATAGACGTTCTGTATACCCGATGACTCAATCATTATTTAGTGTTCTTCAATTACAACAATACAATATGAATTAATCCAATCGACGAGTTCATAAGATTTACAAAAAATCGACATAAAAATTTAAAGTCCGATTTTTTAATTATATTTCAGTGTTATACTAGAAGTGTATTTTTGAAAGAGATCTTATTATATTGTGTTGTAAAAGCGCCAATATTTTTTTAATAGAAAAATAATGTTTACTAATAAGTATTAAACTAGATCAATAATCTCATTTTGTAAGGAATAGAAAAAAGATACAATTAAAGTACCCTTACATTATTGTAGATGTATTCCTTATATTTGTTGCATACCCACACAAACCAAAATTTAAAATAATAGCAATCGAGTATTCCTCTTATAAAACAGTAGTGAACAGAGAAAAGCTCGCACGTGTCAAAACCTAACTCTTTTATTTTGTAGCTGTCAAGTCACGTTTTCGAAAGTAATTTTTTGCTACAAATCAGGTGGAATATAATAGTTTATTGCTATATCTACACAGGAAAGTCCTATACTTATATATTGTGACAATAATTATTTATGGTATTCGGAGAAAAAAAATACATGCGAGCGAGACAGTTGTCCGGCTACAACATACGACATTCTCTTAATAAGGAATAAGATAGATTTTTTCATTTAATACATGATTTTATATGTACACCAATTATGGCACTAGGCATTTTAAGCCAACTACTCCTAACCCTCCTTAGCTATAAATTTTGCCATTATACAAATAAAAAAAACTGCCTCCCTACAAGCTCAATTAAACGCCAAAGAGTATTAATCAAATTCTCAAAAATTACCATACCAACCGAATGACATTCACGTCCCACGACGAGGCGCCTCGTGCGATATCGTTATGTTTGTCATGCCGCGACCATCCCTTACAGTATAATTGGTTACGCTCGCTTCGTGTTATATTACTTTTAATCGCTCGGCCCGCACGTGCGCGCGCCTGCGGTTTTGTCGCGCGCGCTGCGGTTTTTTTCCGACCGCACGAGCATCGTCGGGCGCGCGCGCGCGCGCGCATTCGCCGTAAATGTGCATCAGCCTACCAGTACAGGCATAGAATATCTCTCACTCGGTCCTCCGCGAATTTTCGGCCGGCCGTCGCGAGAATCCAAAATCGGAATTAGCATAAAAATGTCGATCGTGACGGACGGGCACAGCGCGTCCGGAAATACGTCGCTGATTTGCTTGGGAATTGGTGGATTTCGGGAGTGAGCTAACTTTTAATTGTTATCGGTTTGGTTCGAGGCAAACTGAGTCGAGCGTAGTCGCGAAAGAAAGGAACTATAACTAATTAACTTCTGAAAGTAAAATGGAAGTTTAGCATGTGTTTTATTTTTTTTACATTTTCAATGATTAGTCACTCACAATAATCTGCATTATCTTTCCAAATCGCATCTAAGTTTTATAATAATTACGAATTCATAATGCAGCTAAAAGCTTGGTTAGAAATAACTGAAATTTGAGCTGTTGTATTATAGTCAACGACATTACAGCGATTCTTAGCGTCTTCTTCATTAGCAGCTGCTGAGACGCACTGTGCAATTTTTGGCCGATACATTGACATTACGCTCGTAAATTGAGTAGTAGCTGATGTAACACAGTACCATCCACCATTGTGTATCATTGCATTACTCTAGAACAGATAAGTTTTAATTGAAAATAATTAATTGTAATAAACTATTTGTTACCTGAAGAATCTGCAGTTGTTTTATGATAAAATCATCCATATTGTTCAGACGCTTTTTCTTAAAATCCTCTCTCCAATCTGCTGCAGCGTACTGTATGAATCCGAGAATTATTGAGTTTTTACATTATTGATGCAATCAATTTTAAAATAATGTATATAATAAATAATTTATATTTAAAATAATTTATATAATAAAAAATAAAAGTACTATTTGAAATAAAAATGAAAGCTTACTTGCACAATGGTGCAAACTAGAAAAAGAATTGTAATTCCATAGAACTTCATGTTTGTGCTCTTTACTTAGGTGATTATAACTCTTTAAAATCTTGAAGATGAATATAAGCAGCTAATAATAATCTCTTTATTTATAAAAGCCTTAATCTTGATAAGGGGCAAATCTTGAGATAGATAATGTACAAGGGGAACCCCCGATATTTATCAAAACGGACAAAGAAAATGCAACATGAACAAGTTTAGTCACATTTATAATATACAAACGAACGCTTAAAGGTACACATACTAACAAAAAACCGCTGCCAAGACAAGTGTCAGCCGCTACCTTATCGCAAGTTAGCGTCCAGCGATACGAAAGTGAATTTTCGTAGAGATTCTCGTTTCCCAGAACAAGAAAAGAGGGAACCGAACTATACCACACGCGTCCATCAGTGAATCGAAAGTGAATCTTCATCTAGATTCGCTCCGCAGCAAAAAAAAGAGATTACAGAGCCTAGCCCAGTCACCATCGAAGCAACCCTCGCAGCCAGTATCTGGAAGCTGATTTGCGACGCCGCACAGTGGCCGATTTTGCTAATTTTACTGGACATAAATAAAATATTTATCATCTACTCAAAAAATGTCGTTTATTTTAATTGTAATAATTAAAAAATATTAATTAAACGAGAATTCCACTGTTATAAGTGTATGTTTAACCTAAATATGAATCTAGAAGTTTATTTTTAATTTGGAATTTTTTTTTAATTCAGAATTACCTACGGTTTGTAAGTAATGCATTTTGGACTTGTTTTTTTTATCAATTTACAACTAAAATCTAGCCTTATTACAAGAAATGGAAAGGGTCTAATGATGTTGTAATTGTAGAATATTTATTACTATTATTTATTTATTTTTTTTTTCGCCATCGGATTCTGAAGAAAACGTATTGTCAGCATCTCCGAAGCTAAAATTAATATCTTTATATAGCCATTCAGAATTCTTTTTTTTTGTAATTTTTTGATATTAGCTCTATTTATTTTCCATTTTAAAAAGTGTTGATTAAAAAATTTACTGTTGAGCACCGAAGTTATAGTTTTTATATTTGATATATTATTCTTACAATCAAACTTATCAATCAAAAATTCAAATCAACTTCTTTTTCTTTTTCTGTGCGATTCTTATTAGAATAAATAACTTGATGTACTTCCACTCTTTTTATTTGTTTTATCATAATTTCTATTAAATTAAATATATATCTTCTTTTTTTTCAAAAAGGGAAAAGTTTATTCAAACTTTAGGAATAAGTATTACAAAAAGTTTTCATTAGTGCATGCAGCCGGAAGCAGCTGAAGATATTGATAAAACTTTCACCATAATAGAATTACTCTTATTTTCGCAGCATCTTCTAGCAGCCATTGAGTTGCTGTTTGAATTTATGCATTCATCAAAAGCTGTCGGCACTCCATACAGTATACTCATTAATTGACTGTTGGCACGATTGAAACAGGCCCAAGCCGTTGGCGTATTTATCATGCCAGCCGTTTGCTGCAAATATTAAAATTATGCATTATTGATTTCGGAATGCGCTTGATGAACTTTAAAATGAGATTGTACAATGATGAATTTTGTGAAAAATTGAATAGTTCTACTCTTGTCTTTAGATATTAAAAAAAAATTAATTTGTATTTAATGTGCAAAATATTATAACAATCTCAATAAAAAGCACTTGCCATGAGACTGTTCATTCCTGAAGTTATCGCTGAAGACACTTTTTTATGGTATTCCTGCTTCAAACTTTGTTGCCAATCTGCTGAAGCCATCTAAAAAAAATAAAAGTTTATAAATTTTAATAAATTGACATTGGCTTGTAAAAGACGATAATGCTTGGAGAAGCTACTTTTTTGCAACTAAACTTTTTTATAATTTAATAATAATAAATATTTTAACTAACCGTAATAAGGCAAAAAAGCAGTAAACTAGCAAAAGCAAATAATTTCATGATGTATTATATAATTGCTCCTTTTACAGCTCTTTCAAATACACGTTTGATC
Source organism: Ormyrus thymus (assembly GCA_035582935.1). Taxonomy (NCBI): domain Eukaryota; kingdom Metazoa; phylum Arthropoda; class Insecta; order Hymenoptera; family Ormyridae; genus Ormyrus; species Ormyrus thymus. The sequence continues at coordinate 9,508 of JAWWEM010049623.1, forward strand.
AATTATATGACACTGCTTTGTGTCGAGAATAAGTGTCTCTTAAATACCAGTGGATCGGTGTAATAATCACTAAACGATAAATATGGAAAAGGGGATTCACTTGGATGATAAAGATAATTCAGAATTGATTAAGATAATTCATTTAAAAGTTTTAATCTCATTTTGTCGTATTCGTTATATTTTTAGTACAAATAATACTTTTAAATGATTTGATCCATAATATTATATATTATCTGCTTAGACCTTTAAAACACCCTTTGAATTTCATGTATATATTTATTTTTTCCTAAATTTAATATTAATATTAAGTTTAAAAAAAATGTTAATTCATTATTTCATATTCAGATAATCGTATTTTATACTTTATTCTAGTATATATCATAGTGAAAATTGAAACATTTTTGCAAGCCATCTTGCAGGCAATAATGTGTTGAAAGAAATGTAATTATTTATTTTTGAATTCTTTTGTTACATTTTTGTGTTTTTTTTTTAAATTTGTAAAAAAAGTACAGATGCTACTGATAATTGCGTTAACAAAAATTTTGAAAATAGCATTACCCAGATGGCAAAACTACTTCAAATGAATTCTTTTTAAGCAGAATTGACTTAAAAAGAGTTCATTTGGTGTCGTTTTGCCATCTGGGTTATATTATTGGAAGATTTGACGAATTATATAGAAAAGTTTCTAGAAAATTATTATTTATTTTATTATTTGTGGTTTAAAAAATTAAAAATCATAAAAAATGTATGCTCCATGGATCTTGAGGACATTAAAATTTAAATTCACCTTGTATGGATAATGTTAAAGAAAAACGTCTATAACATTTTTCGAAAGAATTTAACGAAATCAATTTAATTTCGACTGCATTTTCGATTGATTTTCGGTACACTTCCAGTTCACTTCCAACTCACTTCCGATAAACTTAGAACACTTTCGGTCCAGTTTCGGTCCATCATTCCGGTTCGAATTTTGCGAATGACCATTATTAGAAAAAGTTTTAACAATTTTGTGAGAAATATCTCCTTAATATAATAGAGGATCTTAAAATTACGTTATAAAATGATATCATAATAGAATATAATAAAATAATATATTTTATTGACATTTTGTAAAAGATCGTTTTCTTTTTTAAGAAATAATAAGTCTAAACATTAATTATTTGCGTTTAGTTTAATCCAGAGTAAGATTTACATTACATATTACATTACATAGAAAGTAAGTAACCCCGCAAAGAAAAATAAATTTTCTGTTTGCGGGTCCGGATTACAAAAACACTTAATAGACTAAACTTAAAACTAATAAACTCTTTATTTATAACAAAAAAATACCCTGTGTTATATATTAATGTTACTTAACATAGTTTGGACTTGAATTCCTGTATAGAGACTACAGAAATCAATTTATTATCACTAATATCTTATATGTTCTAATACATATAAGATAATACTGTCAAAAGATATGTTTTATTAATAAAAACGACGTTTCTGCTGCATTTTTATTAATAAAATATATTTTTTGACAGTATTGCCCGTCGTTGTTTTATTTATTCATTTGAAATACAACTGTCAATCGAAGCTATTACATCTTAATGAATTCATCAAGTAACATATATCCTCTCATATTTATTCCGTAGCAATATTTAAAAATAAATGAACTATTACACGAAAAATAAATTTAAAAGAAAATATCTTATCAAAAAGGAATATACCAGGCCAATCTAAAATTACATTTAGTCCACCTAGAATGCAGCGTCATCTACCGTAAAATGAAAGACTAACGTATTTTTATATTTGGTACCGTGAACGTGATAAAGTGCTAATCCGCAGTCGATAATTGTCCAGGTTTAATTATAAAAAAATATACATTTATCACCTCTAAATATTTAATTTGCGAAAGGTACAGAACATAATTATTACTCAATTTCGTCTGTTATTAAAATTTTGTTAGAAATCTGGTAGCAGCGGAAAACTAATAATTAAGTTTCTTATTTTTTCTGCGTAATTGTTATACAGAGCTTCTGATATAATAAGCATAAAATATTTTATCAGAATCATGCACACTGATTTAATAATAATTTATACGACATTCAATTTTGCCACAGCATTTTGTTATTAGTACATGTGGTAATTAATCACACTGATCAATTCTTGCATTGTTTAATCATTTGTTAAATTCAGTTAAAATCAAGTTTTGTTAAACATATAAAATACTTTAAAAATATTTAAATCAAAATGCTGCGATTCAAACATGTTCCTGCAATCTTAGCAATATCGATGTGATATTGCTAATGTGGCTGTATGGGGATAGCACTGGGCATTTTCAAAACTGGTCACAACAGGCTCTGTTTTATACGACATGAAATTTATAATTAAAATCTTTTTTTTTTATATTAAACAATAAAATTGTTTTTGGTATATATAATAATAGCATCCCTGGTGGAAATCGCCCATTTTTCTCCCATTTATGAAACGCTTTTTTTCACATGTTTTAACCATTTTATGACTA
>JAWWEM010049634.1:0-12012 GCA_035582935.1 Ormyrus thymus
GTTGCTTAAGACAGCAGGACGGTGGCCATGGAAGTCGGAATCCGCTAAGGAGTGTGTAACAACTCACCTGCCGAAGCCACTAGCCCTGAAAACGGATGGCGCTGAAGCGTCGCGCCCATACTCGGCCGTCAGAGGCAAGTGGGGCGGCGAGCAACGATGTTCGTCGTCATGAAGCCCTGACGAGTAGGAGGTTCGCGGCGGTGTGCGCAGAAGGGTCTGGGCGTGAGCCTGCCTGGAGCCGCCGTGGGTGCATATCTTGGTGGTAGTAGCAAATACTCCAGCGAGACCCTGGAGGACTGAAGTGGAGAAGGGTTTCGTGTGAACAGCCGTTGCACACGAGTCAGTCGATCCTAAGTCCTTGGTGAAATCCTATGTCGATGACGGTGTATGTTTTTAAAGTATTTTCTTGAAAAGTCTCTGCCAGTAAAAAATATTATTTGAAAATGGAGGGCTTATGCACAGAGCGGGAACAGAGCGGGGGCCTATCTCCCTCTAGCAGGGAGCTAGGGTTTGGAACGCGAAGAGCACCGCAGTTGCGGCGGTTTCCGCATCTTCCCCTCGGACCTTGAAAGTCCAGGAGAGGGCCACGTGGAGGTGTCGCTCCGGTTCGTACCCATATCCGCAGCAGGTCTCCAAGATAATGAGCCCCTAGTCGATAGACTAATGTAGGTAAGGGAAGTCGGCAAATTGGATCCGTAACTTCGGAATAAGGATTGGCTCTGAGGAGCGGGGCGTGTCGGGCTTGTTCGGGAAGTGGGCTTGGCTGACGTGCCGGGCCTGGGCGAGGTGATTGATTCCTCCGCAAGGTGGAGTCTGGATTCGAGCTCGGTACCGTGCCTTGGCCTCCCGCGGATTTTCTTTGCTGCTAGGCTTTCGGGGCGGTTCCGCCGTCCTGACCGTTCTCTTCGGCCGTCATTCAACGCTCAGCTCAGAACGTATGGCACGGACTAGGGGAATCCGACTGTCTAATTAAATCAAAGCATTGGCCTTGCCGCTTACGCCCTGTCTAAGATATCACAATCGCCAAGGAAGAACTATGGATTGCGTAAAAACAATCAGATTGGATACTTAGGCTTGAAACGGAGTGCTTGCCCTCTGGGTCCACTTATGCGGCACGCCTTGCTTCATTCCGAGCAAGAATAGTTGACAAATGCGTTAATAGCTAAGTCACTTTCGCCCAAAGCTTAAACAATTTCAAAGTGAAGAAATTCAAAGAGTATGGTAATGGCGGAAGGTAGCATAATCTCACATTACCCCACGAACCGAGGGACTCTTCCTCAGGCCACGGTAGTGAAAAACACGTGATGTTTTTGACTAGCGACATAAGATCAAGTCGCTGGGTCGGCCCTGATGCCCGGATCTCCGGGTGTCTGACATAGACCCATTTTCTCTAAGACCAGGGAACTACAGCTGAATCGGCTACATAGTGTTGGCATGAAGGTCGTAGCCGGTGTCTCAGCAGCTACTTGGGTCCTGAGGATGACCGACGGGAAACGGCAAATAGCACCGCACATAAATAACAAATGCTGCGACCGCACGAGACACGCCTGCATAGCAGGAACAAACAGGGTATCTCAAGGGAGAGCCCGCCGCAGATCCACACTGAAATAATCCCCGGGAAATATGGAAAGGCTAAATAGGACTAAAAAAAACACAAACTATTATGGAATCGAGAAAATTAAGGAGTAGACATACGTGTCAGGGGGTTTCGGAGCCCCCAGCGCCGGCGCAGGAAGGTGAGGAAGCAGGCCTGAATGCGTCGAGATCCAGCTACTGCTACTAAAACCAAAATCAAGAAATCGACCAAAATAGTGACAGAAGGAGAACACGGCTCCAAGAAAGTCTGAGCCTGAGCAACTCAGACGAAGGAGAGCCCATTGAAGAGCCTGGGACACTAATAATTAAGGTACCATTTGATGAATTGGGGGCTTGCCCCATGCGAAAAGGTAGGAGATTTGGATTCATAAAGCCAACTGAACTGAGCAAACATATGCGGAAAGATCATATAAACTCGAATACAAAGATCAAATGGAAATGTAAAAGTTGTGCAAAAGAATACGACAAACTCCATCCTTTGAGTACGCACTATCCAAAGTGCAAAGGGCCAGTAGAGGCCAAGGAATTCACTTGCAATGAATGCGGAAATAGTTTCGAGACGATGGTAGGCTTGTCACAACATGAGAGGCATAGCCACCATCGGATAAGAAATGAAAAGAGAGCCACCGCTGCAAACAAAACTTCAAGGAAAGGTGGAGCCCCGAGGACGGTATGGAGCGACGAGAAGTAGAGAGACTAAAATCTCTGAACATTAGATTCGCTGGCAAGAAAGAGATCAATAAGAAGATCGGAGAGCACCTAAAAGGCAAGACACCTAAACAGATTAGCGATAAAAGAAGAGTAATTGAGAAGGAAAACAAACAACGTGAAAGGCAGAGAAACGAAGATCTAGCGATAATTGAGGAGGCATCAAACAGCTCTTCGGAGGAATACGAAGATGCGATACAGGACAGCGATGCGGCTGACAAAGTCCAAGAACCTGTCTCAATAACTCGAGATCTGCGATAAAGGATGAAACCAAGCGGGAGTTAGCCGAATGTCCAAGCCTCCCAAGCGAATGGCAAGAATGGTTGCAGGAAGCAGAACCATTATTAAGTGCGCCGCACACGAGTAAGGAAAAACTCGAAGAGGTATACGGCAAACTTAAAGCCAAAATCCTTGCGAATCACGAAAAGGCAGGAAACGCAGACTCAAAGAGACAGAAAGACAAGTCGAGACGAAAGAAGCAGAGAAACCAAAATAGACGAAACAAAACTAAGAGGCTAAATAGATCAGAGGGAAGAGGTATGCCTACGCAAGATGTCAGGAGCTATTCTATAATGAACCGAAGAAGCTCGCAGACATCGTTGCTAATAACGACTTCTCCTTAATCACGAAGCATCAGCCTCCGGGAACAGAGGCAGTAGCCGAACTCTACGGGGAGCTATGGAGTCAAGAAGGGCCCATAGTGACTCCGATAAAGACCAGCGCGGAACACATGGTTTCTACAGAAGAAGTATTCACGCCTATTGCAATAAAGGAGGTATACAGTAAAATAAGAGCGGTTAAACCGTCTAGCGCAGCAGGCGCGAACGGTATACGAAAAGTTGACATACAGAAGAGAGGTATACCAGAGGTTCTGGCCCTACTTTACAATCTTCTACTAGTCAACAAGTATTACCCAAAGACTGGAAGGTGAATCGGATGACGTTGATACCGAAAGCAGGCAAAGATAAGAACGATGCGAAAAACTGGAGACCTATTACTATAGGCTCCCTACTCGCAAGAATCTTTTCAGCCCTGCTAGACAGGCGCATTCCAAGAAAGATAACCCAAAACGCCAGACAGAAAGGGTTTACTAACGAAAACGGGTGCTATAATAACATCAAGCTGCTAGGCGCCACAATCAAGGAAGGGAAGATCAACGGAGTCACGATAAACGTTATCGACATCGCAAAAGCGTTCGATACGTCACCGCACGCCGCTATAGTGCCAAGCTTGAAGAGGAAAGACATAAGTGACGATGTAGCAGGGTACATAGTATCAATGTACGAAGAAGTATATACAAATATAAGAACCGCTGATGGAGACTTTAAAGTCCCAATAAAAAGAGGAGTTAAACAAGGTAATCCGCTATCGTCACTGCTATTTAACCTAGCGATAGAACAAATAATAGAAGTGCAGATGAACACAGGAGGAGTAAAATTGAGTGGAGACAATATCGCGTGTCTGGCTTTTGCAGACGATATGGTACTAATAGCCAAAGATAAGACAAAAAGCACAAAACAAATGGCGATGGTGAGCAGGTACCTGGGGAAACTAGGTATGAAACTAGCCACCAACAAGTGTCAGGCTTTCGAAATACAGCCCACTCATAAGTCATGGTATATTAAGAACCCGGAAATAATAATCGACGGGGAACAAGTACCTTACGCTCCGCCAGAACAAGTAATCATGTATGTGGGAGCCAAGATAACCGCTTGGAACGGGATCGTAAAGGACATTGAGCTAGAGAGGCTAGGAGAGCTACTAAAAAGGACAAGAAGTCTGCCTCTAAAACCTTTGCAGAAGTTAGAACTACTGACAGTGTATATACTACCAAAATTTACATACGGGTTAATATGCAATACACCCTCAAACAAAACTCTAAGCAAAATCGACCAGACAATTAGAGAGAAAATCAAGGAAATGCTACACATTTCTGCAAAAACAAACAATGCGTTTGTATACGCCCCCAAAAGGAAAGGTGGGCTAGGAATAGTAAACCAAAAAGATATGGTGCACTTAGCTACCCTAAGAGGAGCCATTAAAGGACTCCAGTCAGAAGATGAAATCACTAGAAAGATATTCGTCACAGAGGAAAAGAATAAAGAAATGGGACTTCACGCCAAGAAAATCGGACTAGAATGGCCGGCTACCGACGTGGAAGTCAACAAGAAAAAGTTAGAGCTCAAAGAGTAGTATGTCAGAGAGTGGTCGAAATTGAAGGTCCAAGGACAAGGAGTTCGAGAATTCGGAAACCCTGTCAGCAATGAATGGCTCTGGCGCAAGGATCTGCTCAAACCTTCGCGAGTACCAGATGCTATTAAAATGAGAACCAATACATACCCAACAAAGCTGTGTATGAAAAACGGAGGACCGAGTAAGGATAATTTCGATACGAAATGCAGGAAATGTGGCAAGCCCTACGAAACACTGGGCCACATTCTGGGCGAGTGTATATACACTAAACCATCAAGAATAAAGAGGCATGATGAAGTGAAGCGCTTAATGAGCGAAAGACTCGGAGCCAAACACCAGGTTCTAGTCGAACAAACTTTCTCGGCGGGCGAAAGAAGATATAGGCCCGACCTCGTCGTAGTAACGAATGAGGGGGAGGCCTGGATCCTGGACGTCACAGTCCGATTCGAAAAGGACCAATATCTCAGAAAAGCCGCCGAGGAAAAGACACCATTGTATAATGCCATCAAGCCGGACGTAAAGAGGGTCACCACAACAAAAGCGGTTAAAATTATACCGATAGTAATAGGTTCGAGAGGTGCAATACCACAAACAACCTATGAGTCACTACTCAAAATAGACATTAAAAGAGCGGATATTCTCACTAGATCGCTAATTTGCCTAAGAAGCTCGATAGAAATGGCAAATAAATTCATAGATTACGACTAAATACGACTCGTTCCCACACGACAAGAGTCTAACTAGGAGCATTACCGACTAGCGTTCGGGGTAGAATGGGATTCTTTCAACGTTGAAGAAGCGGAAGTGATTCCCGCCACCGCTTCAAATCGAGCGCTGGGCTACACTGGAGATGCGAGTCATGGCTAGTCCATGGGGGCGGAGCCAACTTCGGTTGGGGGTGGTCGCCTCCACGCAGGCTTCCCTGGTAACGTGATGCAAGAACTGGCATACGGCTGAGAATCACCAAAGGCGAAAGCACTCCGCTTGACTAATTTTTGCAAGCCCGAAGTGGGAGTTCCATTGGTAGAGGTGGCTACTAGAAGTGATATCGGTATCACTCTATAATAGAGAATTGCTTGACATTATTGTTTTTGCTTTATATTAAAACAGTTATTTATAAATATTTAATGTTAATTTTCGATTAATATCTAATTTTAAGTATTAACTTTTATATTGTTTCAGCATTGAGACGAATTGTTATGTTTTAGCCACCAGGGCGCCTCCCTAAAAAATCCGCACGTTTTATATTAAAACGCTGCGCAGAAGTAGCCAAATGCCTCGTCATCTAATTAGTGACGCGCATGAATGGATTAATAAGATTCCCACTGTCCCTATCTACCCCCCCCAGGGCGTGGATCTCCTGGACCGGCTGGGGACCGGGTGGCGGACGCGGGACGGTACACCACCGCCTCGCGACTGGCGGGTAGTCCTTGGACGGCCTGGAGCTGCACGACGGGATTGGCGGTCCCGGGGTGCCTGAGCTCGGGGATGGTGAGCGCCACCATCTCCGTAATACCGTAATCCCTGTCCGTACTTCAACGACTCCAGCGAGGCGTGGCTGGGGAACGTTGTGCGCACAGGGACCGGGGGCTTGGCTTAACCGCCTAGTCGCGAGGTGGAGTCCTCTATAAAACCCCTCCAAACTCAAGCTTAGGTGGGCGGCGAGGAGATGCGTGGCTCCAGGGAGTGGGGTCATCAGCTCACCACCCCCTGTCGGCTGTGGCGGCCGGCAGGGTGTATTCGCCTTGCCGGGTAAGGGCACACTGCCTCGGTGTTGACTTTCTATTTTGTCCCTAGAAGAAAGTCTCCCTGAGTTGGGCTTAGGCACGACTCTTAACCATTTCGGTAGGGGGGACGCGCGAAAAATATGAATACAACGAAAAATAAAAGTAGAGAAGGAGTAGGGAAAGGAAATAAGGTGGAAAAGGCGAAGAGGGATGGTTCGGAGGATAAGGGGCGTTACAGGGACCGGAAGAAGAAAGAGAAGAAGGCTAAGGAAGATCGACTATCTGATAGCCCTGAGTTGTTCCTAGACGCCCCTCCTGAGGCTCGATCTCGATCGCGATCGCCGATCGGGCACGGGCGGAGAACATCGGCATTCTGGGCTACCGTGCCACCGAAGCACCTCACAAACAAGGAAAGGAGGGAAATGAGAGAGAGGGAAAAGAAAATGTTGGAAGTACAGAAGGAGCGGGGTGGACGAGAGATGGAAGAGGAGAATGATGATGAGGAGGATGATGATAAACTTATGGAAATGGAAGTGGTGGATGAGGTGGGACAAAGAAAGAGGAAGATGGAGGAAGAAAAGAGAGATGGGAAGCGAGATGTCGTAAGGAATGACAGGCCGAAGTGAGGGGATTCTGAGGTATATGTAGTGTGTGAGGACATTTCCCAGAAGATCAAGATGATAAAGAAAGAGGTTAAGGATGAGGAGATTGGAAAGGATAAGGAGATGGAGCGAGGGAGTGGGACTACAGGGCAGGAGAGGGTCGAGCTACGTCGGACTCAGGACTTGGTAGGGGAGTCCTACAAGGTGGGTAGGAACCTTTGTGGCCTTGTTCTAAATGACGCGAACAAGGTCACGAAGTGGATGGCGGAGAAGATTCTCGGTCAGGCAGCGACCTATGAGGAAATCATAAAGGCCCTCCTGATCGAGAACGGAAGATTGGCGGGGAGGATTGAGGAGTTGGAGAGAAAAGGGGAAGATGAAAGGGGATTTACAGCTGAAGTTATGGATGATGTGAAGGAGATCAAGGTGGGATTGAGGGAATTAGGAGGGAAGGTCGAGACGTTACATGAGAGCTCTCCAATTGCGAGGAACAGGGAGGACATGGCAGGGAAAGAGGGACAGATTAAAAAGCGCTATGCCGTTATAGTTAGGGGGGATAAGGAGGATCTGACATCTATGGAGGTGAAGAGGAGAATGAATGAAGCGGTGATGAATGATGTAAATGTAAGGGTGAATGGAATTAGGAGTTTGAAAAGCGGGAGCGTGGTGATCGAGGCTGCGACTGACCAGGACAGAGGGGTGCTCTCTCAGTGCCCTAGCTTTAGAGAAGCTTGACTTAGGGTGGAAACACCTCGGAAGAGAGACCCCCGTGTCCTTGTATATGGGGTTATGAATGAGATGACGGATGAAAGGCTGCTGAATGGGCTGTATGAAAAGGGGGTAGGAGATATAATTGGGAGTGATGATTTTAATAAAAAAGTGAAGGTAATTAGAAGACTGGGTAAGGAAGGAAACAGGGTTGCGAATGTAGTGATTGAAATGCCGTATGAATGTAGTGTGAAGGTGCTGCAAGATAGGAGAGCATATGTTGATTGGATGTCTTTTAGAGTGCGTGAATGGGTGAATGTTTTGAGATGCTATGGATGTTTGGAATATGGTCATGGAGTAAAGGACTGTAGAAAAGAGAGAGTATGCTGGAGATGCTCTAAACCCGGACACGCTGCAAGGTTCTGCCAAGCCTCTGAGGACTGCGGAAATTACCGAGCCAGGAAGCAGCCATCCGGGCACTCCCCGGTGGCCTCAGACTTCCCAGAGTATGTGTGGAGATTAGGGATATACAGGTCGCGAATAAATGGCTGAACAGATGGACGAATCTTTGTGGGTGAATGAGAATGAACGTGAGAGTGTGAATGGGAATGAATGTGAGAGGGTAAATGTGAAATGCCTACAGTTGAATGGGCAGGGAGCGTATGGTGTGATGTGTGATATACGCCAGTATGTGCTCCGGGAAGGGATCCAATTTGGTCTCTTTCAGGAGCCATACACCTATAAAGGAAGAGTGTGTGGGATACCTGGAGGAGTTAGACAGTATGTGAGTGAATCTGGGAATGCGGCTGTGTGCGTTTTGACCGAGTGATTGAGAGTATAGCTGTGGAGGAATGTAAGTTTGCGAATGGGGTATGTGTGTGGGTGAAAGGGAAAATGGGTGAGATGTATGTGGTGTCGTTATATGCTAGGCCGAGAGGAGAAGTTAATGAATGTTTGGAGTACCTGAATGAAGTGCAAGAGATGGTGAATGGGAAGGATTTGTTAGTGGCTGCTGACCTAAATGCATCCTCCGACCTGTGGCTTAGTAAAACTGCTGGTTCGGCGGGTGGCAGGGATAGGAGGAGGGATAGGTTTGCGCAATGGATTGAAGCTAGGGGCATGAAGGTTTTAAATGAACCGTCAGATACCTCGACCTTCAGCGGGCCTAGAGGGGAAAGTGACATTGATGTCAAACTCTATAGGGGGAAGTTGCGGCCGATCAACTGGAGAATTAGGGATGATTGTGGAATCAGTGACCATAATGGTATCATAATACAGATAGGGGTGGGAACTAAGGGAATGAATGACGGAACGATGAATATGGATAGGGTAAAGAGATGGATGCCAAAGCGGTGTGAATGGGATAAATATAAGAACATTCTCTCCTCCCTGGCTCACTCCTTTGGAATTGACAATTTCAGGGAGCTGGGGGCTGGGGAGAAGACGGATTTAATGTATGAATGGAGTTATCGAGCGAATGATGAGTGCATGAAGAAAGTTGGAACAGGAACGAAGAGAAGAGGGACGGTGTGGTGGAATAAGAATTTAGAAAAATTGAAAAATGATGTAAGGAAGCTGAGGATGGCATATCAGAAGGAAAGGAGGAGGACGGGGGATCCAGAGCGTGAAAGGTGGAATGAATGGCGAGTGAAAGTTGGGAAATACAAGGAAAAGATGAAGGAAGCAAAGGTGGAGAATTGGAGAAGGTTTGTGGGGAAAGAGAGTAAGGGGGATCCATGGGGTAAGTTATACAAATTGCTGATGAGAAAGAACGGAAAGGAGGGGTTAGCTGAAATGAAAACGGGGGACGGCTGGACAAGGGATTGGAAGGGATCGGCAAATGTATTAATGAGTGAGTTCTTCCCCCCTGACGACGGAATACCCATTCCCAACGTCACTGGGCGGAATGAAGATGTTAATGAAGGAGTGAATGAGTTTAGTACAATTGAATTGGAGAGTGCAATGAGAAGAATGAGTATGGGCAAGACGCCAGGCATGGATGGAGTTACGAATGAAATGTTGAAGCGTGTGGATGTGTGTGCCTGAGTTTTTGAAAAGTTTGTATGATTCGTGTATGAAAGAGGGCCTCTTCCCAGAGCGCTGGAAAGAGGCCAGAGTGGTTGTAATTTTGAAGGGGCGCGACAAAGACAGGACCGAGCCCAGATCATATAGGCAAATAAGCCTTATAAGTGGTCTGGGTAAGGTCCTGGAGAGAATGATGGTGGAGCGACTGATGACGAGTATGAATGGTAAATGGAATGAAAGTCAGTATGGGTTTAGGCAGGGTAAATGTACAGAGGACGCGTGGATGAGATTGAAAGAATTAGTTAGTACGAATGATAGTAAGCATGTGGTAGGAGTGTTTGTTGATTTTAAGGGTGCGTTTGATAATTTGTTATGGAGGATATGTCTGAGGAAGTTGGAAGAAGCAGGGTGTGGTTTGTATGAGATGAGAATGTGGCGTGATTATTTTAGGGATAGGTGGGTGTATATGGTCGGTGTGGTTGAAGAGGTTAGGAAGGAAGTGCGGAGAGGATGTCCGCAGGGATTGATCGCAGGGCCAACGGTGTGGAGCTTATGTACGAATGAATTGTTGAATGAGTTGGAAAGAGTGGGTGTGAGTGAAGTGGCGTATGCAGACAACTTGGTGCTAGTGATTGGAGCGAGGACAAGATGTGAGTTGGAGAAGAAGATTGGGGAAAAGATGAACGTTGTGTACGGGTGGGGCGCAAGTGTGGGAGTGGATGTCTCGGATAAGAAAACGGTGTGTATGATTTTGAAAGGGGGAATGGACATGATAAATAGGAGGGTGCATGTAGAGATTGAGGGTGAATGGAAAAGGCTGAATTTTGTAAATAAAGTTAAAATATTTGGGAGGAGACCGTGACGTTTCTACACCGAATTGTTCTACACGCGCGATCTACACACGCTTTTTTGAACATAAAAATATTGTACACGATTATTTCGTACACAAAATTTTTGTGCACAGTGTAAAAACTTGATGTGCAGAATTTCACCGGTGTAGATCATGACCGTGTAGATCGCGACCGTGTAGATCAAATTTTCGCAGAACACAATTGCGTTAGACGAGAGATCTCGATGTATCTCTCGATCGACACAATGTGTAGAACTCATCGGTGTAGAAAATGACCGTGTAGATCAAATTTTCGTAAAACACAATCGAGTTTAGGCGAGAGATGTCGATGTGTCGATCGACACAATGTGTAGCATTCATCGGTGTAGAACGCGTTTAGGTAGAACACAATCGCGTTTAGGCGAGATCCCGATGCGTCGATCAATTAGCACCCGATTTAAAATATTCCTCAACCAAATTTTTATGAATTATAGAAACTCATATTAGAATAATAATTATTAAACTATCTTTCGTACGTATGTACGTACGTCTGTAAGTCACGAAAAGCATATGATTTCATTATTGATTGCTCAGTTATTGATTGACAAATACAGATATATGTGTGTACAAAATTAACTAAATTTAATTTTTAATACATAATTTTAAAATTCACTTATAAATAAGTGAATTATTATAAGAAAGAAATACAAATAAATAATCAAATAATGATTTCCTTTTAAATTAATTAATTTAATAACCTTTCTAGTAACTTTGTTATTTAATAATAAATCTATTTGATTATTAGTAGATAATAACTTTAGGAACATAAATAAATAGTCAAATTGTTGCTACTTTATCAATTTTCTTAAATAATAAGAAAATATTAATTTACAAAGCTATTTTTAAAAGAACAATAACATTCTTTAACAGTCGCATGAGACATTTTCAATCAGTTAATCAACAATTAAAAGATTATAAAAGCAGCAGCAATTAGCAACGGCTAGTTCATTCGGATACTGGCACTCTCTTAGACTCATTCAGTACTATTTTTCTTACTTTGTAACTGTTTGATTATCAATTTGTAATTTTTCGATTATTAATTTAAAGATTATTTCACATTCAATTCAATTGTTTAATAATACATTCATTTATTAATTTGGTGAATTAATAAATTTATATTTGAAAAAATTGAAGTGTTTTGGATTATTAAGCCTCATAGCGCCCTTTCCAGTCTGCTCGAGATCAACAACAAAGGTAAAGTAAGAAATATATTATTAAAATAATAAAGTATACAATAATATAAATATTTATAAAAGTATATATATTCACAAATATAAATATGCGCAGTGCGGGTTTTGAGCCATATTTTTATAGATTCTTACATTTTTGACGACATTTGACTGTTTTGACGACTGTCGCCAAAACAGCCCCATTTAAATCAATGTAAATCGAGGGGTATTTTTTCTTTAGTAATGTCGCCAAAACATACACATTAATTTAAAAATTAGATATTTATTAATAATATTCACATAGTTTTCTATCGATTTCATTGGTGAAGATTGTAATTGAATAGAATTTGGAGTGCAACGATTATTATTATCTTCATCTATGGGCTCATCTAACT
>JAWWEM010049655.1:0-12007 GCA_035582935.1 Ormyrus thymus
ACTTTAAAATTCCTGTAGCGCATTATTTCATACAATCGTTAACAGGAGAAGAAAAAGCTGTTATTGTAAAAGAAAATCTATGTGCTTTACATGAAACAGGAATTACTGTAACGTCACTTACATTTGATGGGTTGCAATCAAATGCAACTATGTGTAATGTATTGAATGGCTACAGTAATGTTAAAAATTATGAAAAATATTTCTTTCCCCATCCTATTACACTGGAAGACATATACATCATATATGATGGATGTCACGCCCTCAAACTAATTAGAAATGCTCTGGCATCTGTCATAAATATATATGACTGTGATGGGAATTTAATATCTTGGACTTTTCTAAAAGAATTAGTTGATTTTCAGGACCTAAACGGGCTTCACGCAGCAAATAAATTAAAAAGAGGGCATATTAATTGGGAAGAAAATAAGATGAATGTACGGATAGCTGCACAAACGTTTAGTAATTCCGTCAGTTTAGCCCTAATTTTCTTAAAAGAAAATTTCAAGATTCCTCAGTTTGCTGATGTTGATGGCACAGCAAAATTTTGTGCTATAATTAATGATGCCTTCGATATTTTAAATTCGAGGGCATTATTCGATGAAATTAAATATAAAAGAGGAATTTCTGAAAACAACATAAACAGTATTTCTGAAAAAATTAATAATATCAACAATTATATTAAAAAATTAAAGTTAGAAAATGGAATGCTGCTAATTCATTCAAAAAAGAAAACTGGCTTTGAAGGAATGATTTTCTCTCTAAATAATATTATTAATATATATAATAAATATTTTAAAAGTAATAATTATTATTTATTGACATACAAATTATCGCAGGACCACTTAGAAACATTTTTTAGTGCGATAAGAACTAAAGGTGGTCATAATAATAATCCAACCTGCTACCAGTTTAATAATATTATGAAAAAAATGTTAATTCATGTGGAAGTAAAAGAATCAGAGCATAGTAATTGTACATCTATAGATACTACAGAAATATTACGTGTTTCACCCCAAATATGGAATGATTTTAATAAACAAATTAGTGAGCTTATTGAGAAAAATGAAATACGTGATGATCCTTTACTTACAAATGAATTAACAAAAAATGATTTTTACGGTCCAAAAACTAACACATTGTATATTAATAGTGTCGTTGCATATATTGCTGGGTTCATCATAAGAACGATTTTAAAACGTATGAAATGCTTTCATTGCCCATTATTATTAACTGACGAAAATGTCCATTCTTTATTAATTGATAAAAAAAGTAGAGGAGGCTTGATAAAACCATCAAAAGATGTTGTCAAAATATGCCAATTATTAGAAAAACATTTTAGATTATATTATACATGTAAACCGAATATTTTTAAACAAATGTGTTACGATATGTCTTGTAAAATACCACAAGATCTATTACCTATTCAGCATACAGACAATCCAAAAAAGCATAGATCTCAATTAATAAAAAGTATAATAATTAAATATCTTCAAATAAGAATTAAACACTACGAAAAACAAAAATTACAAAAAATAAAAAAAATAAGAAGAACGTTTACGAAACTCATATTGTTTCAAAATCAATAATTTTGTACAAATCATTAATAGTAGTAAAATAACAAATAGTACAAAGAATATTGTATTGTAATAATATATTAGTTATAACTATGTTAAAATATACGTATTATATTTTATTTATTCTATGTTTCATCTTATTCATAACATATATACCTAATAATTAAATAAATAAAAAAATAAAAAAAAAGTTTCATTCAGATTGGAACTACCTTAATCATATAAATTTCATATATAAACTGTGCTTCCTAGTGGGCTTGTTATTTTACCTTTATTTATTTTTTAAAATAAGAAAATGTTATTTTTAATTATATTACATAATCGTTAAATACTCTTCTGGGGGTTGTGTGGTTGTTCAGTGTATGTAAGTATTGTTCAAATATTTATTTACAATTATTAAATATTCTCCCGGATTACGTGGCTGTTTACGTATCTATAGTTTAAATATCTATTTACAATTATTAAATACTCCCCCGAGTTACGTGGTTGTTGGGTGTATGTATTTATAGTTTAAAGAACTATCTATAATCATTAAATACTCCCCCGGGTTACGTTGTTGTTGGGTTTGTGTATTTATAGTTTAAAGAATGATTTATAATCATTAAATACTTCCCCGGGTTGTATGGTTATTGAGTGTACATTCAAATAAGCCGCTAATATCTTGGTTATTAGAGGGGATCTCGAGTAGCCAATCAGAGTGCAGCGTGAGAGAGATAGCATGTACCACGAAAGCTTTCAACTCGTAACGCTTCTAGCCGCTGTGGGGCTACCTCCAGTAGTATATGCTCGAAGCTTTGAACGAATATGGGTCTTTTTTCACGGTGTACCTGACACTGACACTACACCGCTACACTAAGCGGCTGGGTGGCAGTGTAGTATGAGTGTTAGATATGCCGTGAAGAAAGACCCTATCACATCATTTTGAAATTCTTCTGGAAATAACTGCTAATATTTATAGTCTAATAAAAATTACTACTGTAAAATAAATTTTGAAAGCTTATATACATTTATAAAGATGCATATAATTTTCCAAATTATAATGAATGTAATAAATATGTTATAATTGGAATTCTTGATCTACAATTACAATAAAGATTATACAACATGTATCTAGAACTTTTAACTTTCTTAAGTTTCCATCTTGTAAAGACCAGAAGTAGGAACGCTCTTTAATCGGGAAATCCCTGATAATATTGAGAGGAAAATATGAGAATGTCTGATAATTATGCTTCAATGTGTGTTGTTACGATACTGCTTCAAAAATACTTCTATCTTGACTCATGACATATTTACTTTACGGAAGTACGAATGTTGATTCAGTATCAAATAATATTTTAAAATAATCTCATAAGTGATGTACTATTTCCGTGCCTTAAAAATGATTAATTTTTTATCAATAACATTCTAAAATCTGTATGAATCAATTATCGAATACCGAAATAAAAAGCAAATTAATAAGAAGTTGATGAATTATGAAAATTGTAAAGGGGTTGTAGAAAATACGTTTGGATATAGTTTTAGCTTTTTCCTGAAATATATTTGTAAAAATTAATGACAATTAAAAGATTTTTATATATATATTTTTTAATAACTTTTTAATTCTATTGTTTTCTTATAACGAAAATGCAAGTAAAGAATTTAAAGAGAATAAAGCAAAAAAGAGTTAGCAATAAAATCATGTAAATTAATGATACTGCTCTTTTCTTATTTAGCGAGCATTAGAATTTATAATTCCCAAACATTTTTTAATTTCCTTGGGTGAAACATGGAATATTTGACATAAAGTAATATTAATTAGTAGATAGTTTTGAAAAAAATACTAGTATTTTTGATCAGGTAATGAGGGTTAAATGGCACAAAAGTTCAAAAATATGTTTTAAAATGAAAAATTTTTTATTTTAAATATTTGAGAAAAATTAAGGATATTTTTGACAAAAATCATTTTTATAAGAAACTACAATTAATTTTGTTATGTTACATATTTATAAGACTTAATATTCAGAATAAAAATAAGATACAAAAGGTATTTCTACTAGTCCTCGTCTACCTTATTTTACAGGATAAATGGATCAGATTTTGTTAAATTAAATTTGTAAAATTAAAATATATTTTATTAAATTACAACATGTAACGAATATTAAGTTTTGTTGGTTCAACCTAAGCTAAATCTAATGAGGTAATAAATAAGTGAGTTGTACAAATGTTAAAGAAAAATACAAAATGGTAAAAATGACAAAAGTTTTATAGATTATTGATCCATCTTCCATAGGTCTCATTTCTCGCTCTGGACTCATCTTCGTCACATCTGGCGTAGCAGTTACTTTTTGCACGTATTATATCAGTACAGTCGTTCTGCAAATGTATCACTACGTTCGGGGAGAGTTTCGAGACTATGGAGCCACTGATGTGTGTAATCTGATTATTTTGTAAGTATATCGTGCTCAAGAATGGCGCTGCAGCTAAGGACATCTGTTCCAGGCATTTGAATTTATTACCGCGAACATCTAAGGTGCGAAGATTCCACTGCCACTTGAGCCAATCGCTTGGAATGAAGTCCAGTCCGTTATTAGACAGATCTAACTCCTCCAGAGATTCCAGA
Organism: Ormyrus thymus; assembly: GCA_035582935.1. NCBI lineage: Eukaryota > Metazoa > Arthropoda > Insecta > Hymenoptera > Ormyridae > Ormyrus > Ormyrus thymus. The sequence goes on from JAWWEM010049655.1 coordinate 4,174, forward strand.
TCCTCGAAAGATCCAGCCTCAATGCTCGTTATATGATTACCGCCCAAAAGCAAGCATTTGAGAGACCTTAGATTCTTAAAGTGTTCACGCCTTATCGCCTGGAGCTTGTTGCGTCTCAAGGATAAAATTGTCAGCTGATTGTTGTTGCACAAGTTAGGCACGGTTCTCAAGCCGTTATCATCGAGTTTCAGTTCCCGCAACAAGATCAGTGGCTCCAACGTTTCGCGCTTAATCTCTTCTATACTGTTTTCTGCTAGATTTAACGTCAAAAGATTTCGGGCATCTTGGAAGGCACAAGATTCAATATCGGTGATTTTGTTGCCTGAAACCGTCAGGATAGTCAATTTATGCACAGCTTCCAGTCTGAGTGATGTATCTTGACATCTTCGATAGCAAATTGATCGAATGATATTTTCGTCTAAACGAAGTTCCTGCAGATCTTTCATAATTTTACAATCCAGCCCACTGATAAGATTGTGTTCAAGGTATAGATGAGTGAGCGTAGGCGGTAAATCGTGAATGAAGTTCTGAGAGTCTAAACTATTATCCGAAAGGAACAAGTGCGTGAGAATTGGAAAAGATCTTCTTAACGAAAAATTTAGACTGTGTATGGAATTACGGCGCAGGTATAAATAACGTAATCTTGGGAAGCAATCGCCTCTGCCGATGGTTTTATCGATGTTATCGATTGGTGGCATATTATCCTCAATAATCAGCGTCACCAGGCTCGAATGAGAAGTACCAAAGTTGAAGAAATCGCAAAACTGAATTCTATTTTTTGACAAATCTAGGTAGCTAAGATTCGGCAATAAATCAAATGATCCTGGAACTACTTGATATATGCCATTTGACGCAAGATTGATGCAGGTTACCAGAGAACTGTCAATGAATCCAGGATAAGGATTCGGCGGCGGAACGATTCCTAGATTGGGTAGATTTAATACTATCCGTTGGTCAGATACTTGTTCGCATCGTCCGGCAGTGATGTTGCATTCGCTGGAGACAAACGTATCCAAGTTTATCGATTTATATATGTTACGTAGCGGAAATTGGATCACGGCAGGATCGAAGTAATCGAGAGTTGCTGAAATTTCTACCGCTACGAACAGAGAGAATGGCAACACGAACCTCCAACTCGCCATAGTGTTGCAATCTAAAATTTTTTCAATATAAAGTATGAAAATTATATGGTTATAAATTACAAGTTGTTTATATGTCTAACGATAAATCTATATGTAATACTATTTTCTTTTTATCAAATTTAATAAAAAATTTAATTAAAACTTAGAAATTTTCCTTTGTTTTATCTTTCTACCTTTTTCGATAATAATAGTTTGTAAATTATAATATAAATACTTCTTATACGTTGGACATTATTTTTTTTCAGATAAATATACACTTATACTATACTAGACATTTCAAATTATGGCCATTGTTGTTATTTAAGAATGATATTATAAAAAGATTATTAAAATTTTATCACTTCAAAGTATTGTGGTTGAATAAAAATATAAATTGTAAAGATATTTAAAAGGAAATGATGAAGATGTTTTATAGAATCAAGTAATTAGACGTATTTATACTTTGATTTATTTTTATGCGACTAAGGTGACTGTCCCTATTTATATAAAGTGCAAAAACTACTGCGAGCATTGTTTAAAAATAAATTTAATATTTATAAAACAGTAAAAAACTTATTGAGTGATTAGAAATACAAATGTAAGTAGAAATCACCTTATTACTAACAAAAATAATTTAGTTTTCATCTTTTATAATGATTAATACTTACATGCAACTGCCTCTCTACTTGGTGTAACGCAAAATGCATAGATTTATAGAAATTTTGTTGCTTTTATGTACTCTCGTTTCAGTAACATTTTTATTTTGAAAACGTAAACATCCGATAGAGAATTTTTAGAATTAGTCTTAAATGAGAATGTAAAAACTGCAAGGCTGCGTATGTCTAATCAAGGACATATGAGAGAAGCTTACTGATATTTCTCATTTGGACTTTATTTTAAGTTATTAATGGATCAATAATTACAAAATTTTAAATCACTTTTCACATTATAACTAAAATTCTTTAGTTTTTAAATAATAATAATTTATTGATATTACATAATTTTTACATAATTATTACACATTCGATACACTATACAGATTGCCAAACATCTATGATATTGACCTAAATATATTTTGATATAATAGTAAGACGAAATGTGTTGTAACGCATATTATCTGTGTACGGTCATGGTCATAATATGTAAGAATTATTGTAAAGTAATCAAGTACGGTTTCAATAAAATATAAGAACTACATTAATACTGCCTTTTAATAACTATTATACTTTTTATTCTCAGTTTGATTTATTATTGCCTTAATACTCAGTTATAGATGGCCCACTGTTACAGATAAGAGTTTAATGAATCACAAAATATGTGTCAGTTTACAAATATAATTAGAGACAATGATTTTTCAATTTTACCATAATACTGAATAGCAATGACCTATAATACAAATGAGCAAAATTACAATTAAATGAATACTTATACGCTAATAATAACGAGTAATAGAAGACGCATGAAAATTAATACCTGCGTATTATTTTAGAATATATTTTATAATATATTGTTCGAAATATTAAATAGTAATACTTATGAAAGAACATTATTATTTTGCGTGCAGTTACACTTGCTTTCTACGGTATGAAATCGACTTTCGTCATCAGCAAATTGAAGATTAAAATTACCCATATTTTTAAAAGTATTATGCAATGACCCCGAATAAAAAGTAGTTATGAAATTATTTTGTAAAAAAACGTTTTTTAATTTGGTATTTGATCTCAAATGATTAAATTTAATATCTTCCAGTGTTTTAATTTCATTATTACGTAAATTGAGTACTCTTAAATTTTCTAACGGAGATAACCACATTTTTGGAAAAATGGTTAGTTTGTTATTTGATAAATCTAAATGTCGTAATAATGTGTTTCCACTGAATGCGTTCGTTTCTATGAGACGGATATTATTATTACTTAAATCAATAAATCTCAAGTTATTTATTGTTTCAAACGCATTAGAACGGACGACTTCCAATTGATTATTGGCTAACGACAAGTGCTCCACTGAAAAAAGACCATACAAATCTGGCATTTTTTTTAATAAGTTTCCTTTCAGAGATAAATTCCGAAGCATTCCTGCCATTACAAAAGTGTTTTTCCAAATTTTTTCAATTTGATTGTACGACAAGTCTAAATCCATAAGATATTTCGTATCGTTGAAAGCGTTGGAATCTATGCTGCTCAGCGCATTTCTGGACAACGATAATTTTTCAAGATGTTCAGCTCCTTTAAGAATTAAAACCGAGCCTTCACAAACTAACTCACCGCAGATTCTTGTAATCGCATTGTCATCAAGGTTAAGTACTCTTAAAAACTCAAACTTGCTACCGTTGAATTTTGAAATACCATTACTTTCTAGATGCAAGTTAGTTAAAGTTTTGGGCACATCGTCGAAGAAGGATAAATCGGACTTCCCCAAATTATTTGACGTTAAGATCAAATGCTCGAGATTTGGAGCAAATGACAGAGGCGCGATATTTTTAATACCGTTACTTCGTAGGAACAAGTAAGTTAGACTTGGAAATTCATTTGAGAACATTAAATCTGATCCGAACTCATTTTCATCGAGATACAAAGTACGCAGTCGCGGATGGCTTTCTAACTCGGAAAAATTCAAAAGAGATATTTTGTTCCGGGCGAGATTCAAATATTCCAAGTTTGACGCGTTCCGGAATGCCGCAGGTGAAACGTAGGTTATTTCGTTGTTCTCCAAATTCAAGCAGCTTACATTCGAGTTTTTAGCGAAATCTGAGTCGATGCGCTGCAATCCTGCTTTACGAAAATTCAGCGAGATGCCATTCGGCGTGTCGTTGCACCCTGCTGGCTCTATGTGTAGTTGACCTCTTGAAATGCGTAAAGCTTTTTCCATTATAGCGTTTATATTGAAAAATGCTTGACTTGCGATGAAAATTATAAGGATCGAAACTTCCGAAGCGCAAGCCATGTTGAAGCTTCAACTGAAATCTAAATCAATAGTTTTAAATTTTTGGGATATTTTATACATTTAGCGATTTCTATCATTAATTTTGAATTTATTCAGCAATTAGAAAGAGCAATATTTATTGGAAAAGATACATTTTATTATATTTTTTAATGATAGATAGTATATTTTTAAAAGTATATTTTTAGATATTATATTCTTAAAATAATTTTTTTAATTTAAAAATTTTTTTTAATGTCTTCTACAAATGTATTATGTATTTTTCAAATACACATGTTTTATGACTGCATGAAAAAATAATGTAATTGAAAATATTTTTCAAAAATTTTAAACTTCTTATCTTTCCTTGGTTTTATTATTAATAACGTTTACAAAGAATTTAGATGCAGATGAAGTAAAGCATTTTTTGCAGTTAAAAAAAACAGAAAACACTGTAAATTCACTTATTAATTTCTTTTTTCATTTTAACTTCATCGAAGAAACCTTAATTTAATGTTTTATTAACAATAAGTAAAGCATGAAGTCTTTAAATACAATGTTATATACATCATTATTATTAAAAAAAAGTAAAGTTTATATCACTTGTATTTATTATGGAACATATAAGGGAATGCTTGTAATTCTAAAACATTTTACGATAAATTTTATTTCTACTTTTTTTGCTCTTATCAAATATCTTCTTCGGACTTTGATGAATCATTATAATAAATAAAAAAACTTGATTTTTTACAAGAGCTATTTTAACATTTTTATTTAAAAAATTTTTCATACCGCTAAGTTCTTTAAAAAAAAATTCCTTTGTATTACATCGTAATGCATAGGGAAGAAAATATCCTTTTTCCCAAAATGAAAAATTAAATGTGAAATCATTTAAAATCGTTACACAAATTTTGGATTAATTTTGATTTAAAAAAGTGATTAAATATTGAATCGGCTTTTAGTAACTTATTTTATTTAAAATTAGACTACACACCAGACCGTAAATACGAATAATAATTTTACTTACTTTATCAAAAGAAGGAGTGATGTCTATTGCAGATAAAAATTAAAACTGATGTTCCAAGCGCACTAAGTTTGCAATTTTACTTCCTGAACACGTGACACTTCACGTTTAATAAAGTGCTGAGTAAGTTTTTAGATGTTACTTTTGCAAGTATAATGGCACTTGCGTAGGCAACGATAAAAATCTAATTGTACATATTTAGCAGTATTAGTACAAAAAACTTTTTTTTTAATTTTCTAATAAAAATCGTTATAATAACAGTTTTTTTACTGTACTATAGTCATTTTTATCAGAGGTAGATAGAAATACAAATTTACAATAACTATATAATTCCAATGATTTTTGCTTAAAATACAAAATATTGTGGTAATCTTAAAGTGAAGCAAAAAGAAATGGGAAACACAAGGTAAGTTTTGATATTTGCAGAATGAGTCAATCTTCTTTGCTATCCTGGTAGGGTTCGCTTCATACACATAAAAATCGTACACATATTGATTGTACGCAATTTAGCTTGTGCACAATGTTTACATGTACGATTCTTATGTGCACGGAACGCACCTTACCGTTATCCTTCTAAAATAATTAGCATAATCAACATAAAATCTGGAAAAAAAGGACTAAATTCAAAAATAATTTATTGTTCTCATTGCAAAAAAGAACTTACTATACAGGATTCTTAAATTAGAATTAGATTAGTGCGATTGCAGGCATATCTACAGCGATATACATAATCATAAAAAACATTTGAAATGAGTAATAAAGGAAGATGATGCGGCTAGTAGAAGGAAACCGAAATAAAATCTTGGAACTCGTTGATTCAAAACGAAAGATAGTTACGTTCTTTGTTACAGTTACAGCCAAAGTACATATTTAACTAATAACCGATTATAATTAAAAATTTTGAGCAAAAATTTTATAAAAATTATTCCTTTTTTTAAATGATTTAAAGTCTCTTTTTACAATGAGGATTTTTAATGAAAAATTGTAATTTAATCAACTTAAAGAATAAAACATAAATAAATCGCTAACATTATAGAGAAAATTCATGGTTTATTATAAAATATAAATGTTGCATTACAAAAGCAATATAAATGTAATAGCCATACGTAAAAAATGAACAAATTTTTTATTTGTTGGAAGAATAGTTTCTTCATAGTTTATGCATAATAATTATCATTTGTTGTACAAAAACATATTTTCAATTCTAAAAATGAAAATTAAAATGAAAATCTATTAATCATTTTAATAATACTTATTTCGATTCTTTTCACACATTTCAACAAACTTAATACTTTCATTTAAAATAATCGTCGCATTTTTTGGTAGATTACATAAAGATTCAGTATTGATGTACAAAATCTGTGTTGATAGATAAACATGTTTTAATCTTGAAGATTCGCTAAGAGCTAAATTACTTAATTCTTCAAAAAAATTGCCTGTTAAATCTAACTCTTCTAAGTAAGTCAATGGTAACATCCAATTATATGGTAACGTCGATAGCTTATTATTCGACAATGTCAATATTTTTAGTTTTGCAAGTCCTTCGAAAGCTCCTTGATTTATGTACGATATTTCGTTATCATGTAACAATATCGTTTGCAAATTCGGCATCTTAACAAATGTTCCTCCAACAATTCCTTTGATTACATTACAATTTAACATAAGCGTTTCCAGTTTCGTTTCATTACTCATCGTAGGAATTACGGATATACTATTTTTTTCCAAGACTAACGTTTGCAAGTTTTCTAGTTTATCGAATAAACCACTTTCTATTATTTCAATTGCGTTGTTTGAAAGATTTAAAAACTGCAATTTACTCATGCTGTCAAAAGTGTTTTCTTCGATATAATTAATTTCATTATCAGATAAATCTAGGTACAAAAGAGAAGTTAAATTTATGAAGTTAAAAGAGAATATAATATTTAGGGTATTTGAAGATGCAGATAAATATTGTAAATTTGTTAAGTTTGTAAGATAAATTCCGTTCAAACTTCTTTCAAAAGATCTATCTATAATTAAATTCTTTAAATTATTCAAATTAGACAATGAAAATGATTCAAAGTTATTATTTGTAAGATCAAGATATTCCAAAGTTGTAAGAAGATTTATTGAATTTGTCTGTATAAGGAAATTTTCAGAAAAATACAAATGAGTTAAAGATGGGAAAGCATTATTCGATTTAAGAATATCGAAACTTTCTATAAAATTATTTCTTAAAAATAGTCTCCGAAGTTTTGGATAAGTGTCTTTTACTATTAATTCGGGTGTAAAATTATTATCTAGTATTAGTACTTCTAAGCTTGGAAAGTTGTTTAAAAAAACATCGTTTATATCTATTAAATTCGAAGATATTTCTAAATACCTCAAGTTCGATAAATTTTGAAAAGCATTATAATCTATATTTTTTAGTTTATTATTTTGAAAATCTAAACATGATATTAGTGAGCCGGTTAAAAATCCTTTTTTGAGTTTTTCTATTTCTAGGTCTGAAAAGTTAATTATAAAATTTGAACAAAGTGTACTGTATTCTGTATTTTCATCTTTCAATGCCGTGTTGTCCTGAGAATTATTCTGGGAGGAGTGAATAATTCCTGCTAGAAGCAAAACTGGTAAAATGGCAGACATATTTGATGCTCCTGAAAATAATTGGAAACTGATTTTTCTCAAAATTTATTGAATCAGTACTTTCAACGAAATTTTTTATAGTTAAAAGAATATATATTAGAATTGAATACTCACCTTTAATTTAGAAAAAGAGGCTCAAACGAGG
>JAWWEM010049666.1:0-12006 GCA_035582935.1 Ormyrus thymus
AATCTTTCTTTTTCTTCTCATATCTCAAGTTACGATACAGAATAGTAATTTTTACTCCTTTTTTTCTCTCAGTGTAACAAATGTATCTGAATTTAGATTTTTCCACAGTCTATTTAAAGTTTTGCGCGAAAAGAGTGCGCGTACTAGGTGATGATTGGACTGACGTTTCACTTATGCAAGCTACTCTGCTTTCAGTACTGTAACTCGTTCCCTTAAAAAGTGAAACTAACTCGTTCGCGCGGCAAAAGCGGCTCACATTATTGACTTTACTTTCATTCTCTCATTAATTGCTGCAGGTGTCGTTTTGAAACTCAAGTATCTGCAAAGGACAATAAACATTGCCCGCTTCACGATTTTAAACGTATTTTTTTTTTATTAAATAAACTGGTAGTAAAGGTTTAAAATACTAATGCAGTTAATGTTTTATACGTTTAACGTATAATATATTTATAAAAGCGAATAAATCTTTCAAACTTATGTTATATTCTTTTAAATATTACATGATTTAATGCTCAGGTCTATTTCCTTTGCTTTTGACACAAAATTTAATACAATTATTATATTGCAAGGAGAAAAACGTGTATTCGTGAGTAGTTTGCACCGGTTTGCACAGTACATGAATATAAATATTGACGTTCAATAAGAAAATATTTGTTTGTTTCTAGGATAACAGCAATTTGTAGCAAATATTAGTATTATAAGAAATTGGCCTTCATTTTCGGCGTTTAATCATTCTAATGATTTTCAAACAATTCGAGTGGAACTTTCAATAAAAAAAAGTTCCATTAACAAACCTGCTCTTTATTTCAAATGCCTCGAATACTAGAATATTCTCAACGCAGTCCAAGCAGAGGTCTAATCAACCCACATTTCATTCCAAGAACAACCATATACACACTCGAAGCAGCGGAGGCAGCATTAACAACGACCGCGCTTAGATTATAAAACAAGCGCCGGCATTACAATTCGCCTTAGCCATCGGCTTTTCCAACGAGCGTGCACGTACGTTCAAGTGCGCTCGCAAAAAAAGAGCGAGAGAGAGAGAGAAAAAAAGAAACGAACGGGAGCGCGAGTAAAACGCGCTCGAACGACGCCGGGCGGGCAGAAATGTCGCTGTCTGGGCCGAGGCTACACCGACACACAAGCGGACGGCGCGATATCTGGGTGAGGCAGAAAGAAAAGAAAACGGCACCCGCGACTCGTCGATTACATCGTTATAGTTGCGTTTCAGCCGGCGCCTGACCGGCGGTTTATTAACCTTTGACCATCTCGCCGCGCGCCGCTCGGCGGGGAAGGAAGAGGCTGCACTGGCCGCCTTTCAAGTATGTACGGCAATCGCTATCGAGCGAACTTCATTTGCGCAATATTTGCGAGGCTGATGGATGCGCGATAAGGATTTTTTTGTGGCGGCGGATGAATGGGTTCGAGGAATGTTTATTTGCAGAGGGGATTCCTGCTACGAGCGAGGCAAATATTTGCTTGCCTTGGAAAAACCCTTAGTTTGACCGGTCGATTCTTTTTATTCTTTTCGAAAGCGTGCGCTGAGAAGAATGGCAAAGTAAAAATTACTTTTTTTTTTTGCGGTAACCGGGGGACAGAGTCAAATTGTGGAAAATTTTACGATAATAATAGAAAAAATTACTATGTAACATAGTATGTAACATAGTAATTTTTAAAACGGTCATAATAATTTTTCCATTCAAAATATTAACTTTTTCTATTATTATTGTAAAATTGGCCATAATTTGAGTCTGTCCTTCGGTTACCGTAAAAAATAGTAATTTTTATTATTTTTCTCAGTGTGTAATTGCCAATTAGAGGGTTTGAATTTCTTTTCATTTTTATATAAAAGTAAAATAAAAATTGTTGAAAATTACTTATTTTGCAGCTGCAATGGAGCTCGTTGGCTTTTTAATAATTTAATTCATTTAGAAAAAATTGAGCTGTAAATACGTTTAAGAAACGATTGGGAAAACTTTGTTTCTGCCAATCAAACGATTAAAAAATCTCCTTATTTAACAATGTACGTTAGGCGTGTATTTTTCAACTTGCAATTCACTACAATATTTCTAAACAATATCAGTTGACGATAATACGTACTATTCAGTGTTCAAGTATTGATTTCTTGGCTTGCGCGATAGATTGTTGAACTCGAGAGCAATATATTTATAACTTTCTTTGTAAAAGCAAAAATTAGCTTGACTTTAAAATATTTTCTCAAGTACATTCGTATTAAAAACCAATACCAAAAAACTGTCGATGTCAAAAGTTGTAAAGCACCCTTACATAAAATTGAAAAAAAAAAAAAGCGAGCAGCATCATAATCGACAGAAAACTCAATCTATTTCAAATTCTAGCGACTCTAATTCTGGTTTCTCAAGCAGCCTCCGCTCCTCTTCTCTGGGTCGCGATCCGGCGCCGAGCGAAAGGGTGAGAAGCCCTTGCCGGTCCGTCTATCTTTAGCGAATTTTTCGAAACACACACGCGCACGCACACCGAGACAGAGAGAGTGCCTCTCCTCTTTCTCTCCCGGTCACTTTTGCATTCGCGGTCCCTCGGCGCGGCGCGCGTTAGCTTCGTTTTATCGATCTCCGGCTCCCTCTCGGGCTGTCTGGCCGTACACGAGCATTCCTCGGCGCTTCGGGCTGCTCCGTCGAGATGCCGCTGGCAGCCTCTGCGCCCAGGCAGCTAGCACGTAATGCCATCTCGATTTCGAGCCGCATTTTCCTCGAGCCCCGCGCCGCGCGCGACTTTTACGAAGCGATCGTAAAATAGTCGCCGACTCTTACCATTCGTTATACTACAATATCGCGGCTCCGCTGGCTAAGAGCGAAAATTCCGAAGTGTGCCCCGCTCGCGTCGAGCTTGCGTCACTTCGTTCGCGCTTTCAGAGAGAATTGATTTCGAGTCGCTCGGAGGAGGGGATTTTATATTAGAACGGCGGGGACTTTCACTTTTTTGGGGGCGATCGCGGTTTTTCGCGCTGGCTGCTTTGATTTAATTATGTAATGCTTTACTTTCGTTCGCGTTAAATAAAAAGGCTTTTCGCAGGAACTTTCGAAGCCTTGTAAAGGAGGCTTATCGGCGCGGATTAGAAAATTTTGTATTAAATTCCTTGTAAATTTCGAAAGTGAATTATTTGCATATTTTTAAATATTTTACTGTTACTGTTACTTTTAAAAACGCGATAAATCAGCAATTAATGTATGCATCATTATTGCTCATTCTAATGTTTTATTAAAAAGCTTGCATTATACATTATATTACTGGCAAGCATTATATTTTATGAAAGTTTGCAAGACAAATTTTTGCTCGCGATCAATACCTGAACGAAACGTAAGCCTACGTTTTACAGCTCATTCTTCCATAAAATAAGCAGCCTTCAAATTATGACATTATCCCAAAGTCGGTAAAACAGATCCCGGGTGTAAATTACCCTCCGCCCCCTTTCCCCTCCCGACAATTACCCCAAAATGGGCTACAATCGGCTGCGAGCCTCCGCTCGAGCAGCCTCCCCCGGCGTATAAATATTTAACGACGAGGACGCTCGAGCTGCCGATGCAGTAGCAGCAGCAGCAGCGGCGGCGCGGCGTCCCCTCACGCACTTGCGTGTGTGCGAGATATCGGAGACGCGGCTGGAAGAGACATCGCCGTCGTCGTTATACGCCGCGCAACCGAGAGAGAGAGAGAGAGGGAGAGAGAGAGAGAGAGAGAGAGAGAGAGAGGGAGAGAGTATTGACCGTCTCGAGCTCGCGGCGCGCAGTGGAAATTTCCACTGCCCTACCCCAATCTCTGTCTCTCTCTCTCCATAACTACACGGTCGAGACGCACACACAGCGAGCGAAACGCCTCTCGTCTTTCTTCGCGAATTGCAAGTATGGACAAGAACGCGCCGCATCGATTTTTTTTTTTCACCAGCCTCGATCCGGGAATTCCGAGGCGGACGCGTGCGTGTGCGTGGCGATTTTTTCGGCCGGATGGGGTGATCTTTTCGGCGGGGGAGGGGGGGGAGGGGATTACCATTGGATGATTAACGCCTTGACATCGATTAGCGTGCCGCGAAGGCTTTGCGAGGCTGTTTAATATTTTCCGCCCCAATAAACGCTCCCTTTGCACAGATTTTATCCATTAATTGATATTAAATTTCCGTGTTTAAGGGCCATTGTATTGCCGAAATGGTAGTAAAATTATACGACGGTTTTGTTGTATACGGGTATTTGAAGAGAATTGTTTAAAATTAAATGTGTAAGGCTGTTTCTATGCTAAATTATAGTAGCTCAGAAAAGATCTCAATACGATACAGTTTCAGCAATTTAAAATAATTAGAAACGTTTAAGTTAGAAAGCATACTTACGATGGATTTAAAAAAAATATCGAATTTTCAAGGTTTGCAAGTGCAGCTTATGTAATATTCGATAAAGCTATCTTCTCTACGCGTGTATTTTTATAGCCGTAAGTTATAGAAAAATAAATTCATTAAAAAAAATTCTACGAAACTCCGTAATTTTGCACAAAATGCTAAGGAATGATCATAATTTCCGATTTTCACCACAAAACGAAATAAACGAGATGAGTGGATTTCCTCTTTTCCCCTTTTTCCAGGAAAAAAGTCTCCGGGGAATTCATAGGCAATTTATCAGGCAGAAGCATTGTTGCACCGGATATCCTTGAAAACGGTCGCGGCCGACGTTTCTTTCAAGAATAGAAATCGAGTACTCGTGGCTAAGTCTTCGTGGTCGTTGAGGATAAATTTCGAGCTCCCGCATGAAGAAGAGAGCTCCGGTGCGAATAGTTGCGGCATTTTCGGCGAGGTGGCGTCTGGCTTTTTGCGACCGGCTCTCGAAAGTGGTCGCAATGGAGACCGGAAAAAAAGGCGCATATACACCGTTACGGTGTAATGCTCCCGCGATAAGAAGCGCGGCTCTTTTTCCTGCTCTTTCAGAGTTCAAAAAGTTAGACCGAAATTTCAGGCATACGCGCGCGTGTGTGTGTGTGTGTGTGCGCGCGCGCTTAGGTATCGGAGGGAGAGAGACACGGCCGCGCGTGAGAGAGCTATTCTTAGCCTGGCGCCGTCCTTCGGCTTTACGTAACCCGCCGCCGGCGTGCGAGAGCCTATGTGCAACGTCTGCACCGCCGTAGCTCTCTTTCCTCTCTTTCTGGACATTATCGTAAATAAGCAAGGCCTGCAATTACGCGGGGCCGATTGCCGCGAGGTGATAAGGCAGGTTTTTTTAGAGGCCTCAGAGCTGAAGTTCGTAAACTTTGGGATTTTTTTTTTTGGAGAATTTTGCTGCTTCGCGGGCACGATGAAAGTTTATGTAGATAGAGAAAATAGAAAATACTGTGTTTGTTGAATTTAAAATATGATAAAATGGTAAAAAATTGGCAGTTTTTATTCGTCGATACATTACCCACGGTTGGCTACTGGATTGTTTTAGAGCATCAGCTGAAGATAAAAATGCAGTAGTAGGTATATTGCCTGTCGTCGGTAACATTGAATTCTTTCAAAACTTCTAAGAAAAATAAAAAATAGAGTCTTAGTTTTGCAAAAATCCGTCTAACCTGGATAGTGGAATTGTTTATCCAGTTTTAAAGTTCAATGATAAAATAATAGAAATATTTTTTACTTTATATTTTGTAAAAAAAAGAATAAATATTTCATACTTGACTGGGATTCAACAGTTATGTGTAATCTGTTAGGTCATATAAAAGCTAATTTGTTATTCCAAGGGGATGCGACAGAGTTTATGATTTATATACAACCAACATCCCCCCTCAAGAACTGACGAAACTTTAAAGATATAAAATATTTTGTAAAACTGTAGTCAATCCATTTTCATGCCGGTAGGGGATAATAAGGGTAAAACCTAGAAGGTTTTTAGGTATTGCCATAGGTAACCCTTTGCGATTAAAAATTAAACGTAGCATTTATGAAACTTCGCAGTTTTTGAAGATGTAAGATTTTGTGAAAATGCGTTTGCTACTTTTTTCACCTCCACGAGGATGATTACGTCAAATTCCAGAAGTCAATTTTTAGGTATTTGCATAGAAACCGCTCCATAAGGAGAGCTTATTGCCACCTAGTGGCCCGAACGGAAAGTCAGGGACGTATTCGATTATTGTATTACCTATATTTATTTACATTTTTATAAATAATTTTTTATCATGATGTAGCCTACGGTACTTCAGAGCACATACACTGAGAAAAAAATTTGATTGACTTAATTGCCACATGCTGTTAAATATGCACAATTGAATATTCGGTTGATTTAACAGAAAATCTGTTGTTTCAATCAACCATGCTGTTAAATCAACAGTTTTTCTGTCCAATCAAACGGAAATTCAATTGTGCATATTTAACAGCATGATGCAGTTGAGTCAATCAAATTTTTTTTCTCAGTGTAATAAAGCTTTGGTCAAAATTTGGGTGATTCGGTAGTAGTAATAAAGGCAATTTTTTAAATTTTGTACTTTTTTAATATATTTGTAAGTATAATTATTGATAATCAATTTTAATTAATATTAATGTGAAACTAGACATAATAAACTATCTTTATTTGATTATAGTTTATAAAAGTTAATTTCAAATAAAGAGCCAATTAAAATTAATTCAAAACTAAAATAACAAACTAAAAACTCTAAACCATCTCATTCGATCAAGTTGATTTGATGATTGCATAAAAATGGCAGAGGTTTCCGTATACGTTGTGGATATAGAAATTATTGAAATCTCGCCCCATCTTGATATTCGGAATCCTAGCTTAGTTCCAGAATGCTGGAACGGTTTCGAAATCTCAGCACTAGGATTTCCCCTTGCTACCTTGAGAGCTCGGGGTATTTTAAACTCGATCGCGACAGAGAATGCTTAATCTTTAACGCTTTTCTAAATCTATTTTCACTTGCAGACAAAGATTTTGAAAATGGAGTGACCGCTTATTCGGTTTTAATTCAGAAATATTGACAGAAAATTAAATAAATTAGAGCCAATTATTAATTATTTTAATGACAGTATCAATAATATAATGAGAATTAAGCCTTTATTTAAATGAAATATATTTCATAATTTATTTTTAATTTCTGTTTTATTATAAATTTCTGCTGCGAAAATTTTATTTTAAAAGCTTTTGATGTTTCAAATTACAGTATAAAAAAATATTTTTTGCTACGCTGTAACATAATTTCTTACTTTTGATGCTTCTGTACTAAATATTTTATTTATTAAAAATGTATGTATAAGTTATGCAAATTAAATTCAATTTGTATTTTATGTTTCTAAATATTAACAAGTCTTTATCACATCAATGATTGCATTTATATTTATATTTATTATAAACAAGAAATATTATTTATCTTAAAATTGAATACTTTATAAATTTCTTCCACTCTTTTAGGCGCTCAACTTTTGACAAAAGCTAGTTTTGAAAATCGATTCTCTTTAGTATTTCGTTCAATCGCTCTTTGAATGACAGCTAGTCAATATTCCATAACGTTACGCATTTCAGCTTTCGGTAGTAACGAATCTTTAACGCATCTATCCCCATTAATCGCTCTTTCAATTATATCAAGATTGACAAGGATACACTTTCTCGTAGATTTTGAATTTCAGCCGAAATTGCTGCCAAAACTTTCATTCTTTTACGTTTTCGGCATTTCTTAATGGATCACTAGCATTTTTTGTCGTAGTATACCCACTTTTCAAATATCAAAAACACTTTTACCGAGTTTCTTGAAAAAAAAATTTATATTACAAATAAATCTCACTACATCGCAAAGCAAAATTTAAGTTATGCCACTGTATGCTACACCTAATAATTTTAGGTACTAGACGATTCATGATAATTCATGTCATGTATGCTCTTACCGATCATTTTACGTGCTCGTTAATCACAGTAAAGGGTCCTAAAAAATGAATACCATCTGCACCGAGATCCCCTATTCAGCTGATTGGGCTTCGCCATCCTATAATCATTACGTATTGTAAGTTCTGGTGTAAAGTTGCTTTTCGGTGATTCATATCGGTATATAATAACTTATACTTTAATTTTAAAAATTTTTCCAACATTTTTAATTATTGTTTTTAAATATTTATAAAGTACTTTGTAGGATTATTAAAAACTTCAGCTTTTGTTTGAAAATTTCGAGTTATTCCATAGTGTTTTCTTAGTATCTTTTAAAAACAAAAATATTCTCTAGATTGTTTTATTAGTACTTTTTTTATTCCAAGAGAGTTTCTGATCAAACGCGAGGAAGTACAAATTATAATTTTGAAAACTATAAGTGAACATCTTCGGTCCCCTACAAAGGCTGACAGCCAGCCTGTCATGTAATTCAAGTAATTCAAAACAAAGTTCCTTTACAACTTGCGTACACGAATCGAAATTTACACTGATTAAACACTCTTCGTTATCGAAAGCGGATCTGCCTTGCCGCCCTTTCGGCAAACGTAATCACTCCATGCGTAACAAAAGTCTGGCACGTTGCATTAAACGCCCCGTTGGATAATCGAGATTTTGCTAATTTTACTTAATTAGAGTGAAGAATCGGCAAAGGGGACAAATTAAAGAGCCGGCTATTAAGTTACCCGGGAAGAGAGAGAGAGAGAGAGAGAGAGTCGAGCACGCGGCGGGGGTCTGCGCAATGGAGAAAGAAAGGAGGAGGCAGGGGACTCGAGGCAGCAGACAGAGAGGGAAAGATAATATTATAAGCATACTCTCCACACGGGTCTCCGTGTGTTTCCTCCCTTGCTCTTTCGCTCTGTCTCTGGTATCCGCGCGTAACGCGAGCGTACACATTCGCCACATTAAAGTAAGTCATGAGTGAGTATCATCGTGAGTAGCGGAGCGAGATAGAGAGAATAAGAGAGCCTGCACAAAGGGAAGAAAAGTGACGACGAGACGGCGCGTAAGTGCCCTCGTGAAAAAGGGAGTGAAGAGACCAGAGAGACAGAGAGAGAGAGAAAGAGAGAGAGAGAGAGAGAGAGAGGGACAAAGGGAAAGGCTAAAGGGGTACACTGCATTAGGGCTGCTTCACAACGGACTGAGGGCGAGTAAGGATGTTCTGGCCTTTGTCTAAGCGGGATACTAAAATAGCGAATGCACTTTTGACTGGGCTATTGTGAACGCAGCCTTAGTGCCGACTCGAATCTTCGGATTTACCGTCGCCTTTCGAGGGTGCTGACTTTGTCTTGGCAAATGCTATCCGAGATGCTGCGTGCAGACCGGTAAATAGATAGATGGTATAGTTTATTTCTTTACGTCACTTTGCGAAATACGCCCGGCAAGAAAGTGGAAAATTGAAAGAGAGCTTCAGCGAATAATCTTCCACTAGCAGGGAATTTTGGGTTAGCTCGCAAGTCCGAGCAACAGTTATTTCGTTGGAAATAGCGGCCGAACTGCAGCAGACGGGAAGGAAAAGCACGAATGTTGCAGCGTGGAGTAATCTTTTAAGGTGGTGCATCTTAGGTTTTATGGAGCGGCTTCCACTCGTTGCATGGATCGCGTCGTCTTTTGACTTTTTTACTTTGTGCGTCAGCCGGCGTCAAAAGGAGTTGCGTTACTCGCGGTTACGTGTGTCGCAGCGATTCTTAATGAATGCCTCGTGCTTTTGCTCGCCCACCTATTCATCAACCTGCCTTAATGAGACTCGCTGAACAAAGTAGACTGAGAAGTTTCGTGGCTTTTTGTGCGAATCGGTTGTTATTCTAACTGTACTGAGGTCGTTTAGAAAGCACGGCATTCTCTGAAAGATGAGGCTCGAGAAAAGCTTGTTATTGTCTGAAGTATATGTTGCGTCCACGACATACTTGGGACAAGAAAATTAATAAACCATTCAATAAATTTCAAGAAAAAGGAAATTCTCTTTCCAAACATAATACCGTGTGTATGTTTGCTTAGCGCCTGGGCGTATCTGAAATTGAAAAAGTACAAAAAGAAAGAGGCGATAAATATCCCGGGAAAAAAAGTAGATAGAGAAATAGCTACCTAGCTTTCTGCAGACCAGGTAGGTAAAAGGCGCAGTAACATCACGACAAGAGCAGAAAAAAAAAGATCTGAAGGGAAAGGGAATTTTTAACCAGGAAAGAATTTCCCGAGTTAAATTTTACCGCTTAGTTTCCTCTTAGCATCCCTGACTATTGCTACGAGAGGAGTAGGCTAAAAACGAGCATGTATGCATGTTTGTACAAAAGTATGTAAATATCGTAGCTTTGTATTTTTTTGAATTAATTTAACTAAATATTTAGTGTTCAGGCTTGAAAATTATTGTTTTTGCAATTGTGTTTAAAATATAGACGCAGAAAAGTTTTGGTCAAAAATTACCCTTAAATTAGAGTGACACTCGGGCGATTTTGACAATAGGGTGAACTTTATCCGCATTTGCATGAAATATTTAATAGATCATCAATTGTTCTTCCTTCATTATACTGAAAGAAATTTAATATTCTAATTACATTGTGTAAAAATTTATAATACCCTTACAATCTTTTAAAAATCCGTATGGGTAATTTTTTTCCTCCCTCATTGTAAAATAGTTCAATTTCCCCTCCACAATCTGACGTTAAATTCAATAACAAGAGAAGTATACCGTGATCTTAAAAATTTATTCAAATGTGAAGAGGGTCCCGGATTAACATTCGTAGACGTCATTTTTGCCTAAATTTTATTTATAATTTTTGTACAAAATTTTTCTCCGTGTATATTTCTATTTGTGGAGCTTCTGAGTATTTTTGTAACAGAATAATCCAATTCTATGAAATGAATGTTACTAAATATATAACAAGAATGAAATTTATTGACCATTAAATACAAAATTTATTTTTGACTACAACATTATTACTCATAAAGTTCTTATTATTGAATGCAAAATGTACGTGTCTGTAAACTTTAATTAATAAGTAAACTAGCTATACCAAATAACTAACTAATAAATGTCACACTGTATTCGTATAGAATTCCATTTATATTAAAGCAATTGGATGCAATAAGAAGTTTCCTACATGCAGAATATCGTTAATTTTCGTTTATAAATTTAACAGACTATTTTATGTTGGGTTCAATATTCAATGAAAAATGGAATAGAAGGAAAGATTTGTTTTAAACTATCAAAATATCAATATATGTTATAAACCCAAACAATGTCATTGGACTTCTAATAACTAAGATAATTAATTTTATAACAATAAGTTTCATAACAATTAGTTTCATAATAATTAGGTTCATAACAATTGGTTTCATAACAATTAGTTTCACAACAATTAAGATAATTAGTTTCATAACAATTTCTGAATAAATGGTTTTTTTAAGAAATTAAAATTAAGCAAGCTATTTTAAAAAAGTATTTTAAATTTTAATCATAACTCATTGAAATTTGTTCGTTTTGCGGTGCGCTTGAAAGCGTCCCAAAATTAAACGTTTAATTTCAATTAATGTTTTTCTTTGATAAATTTTCGTTAATTTTTTTGCAGTTCAAAGAAATTTCGGTAAAATAAAACAAGTCACTGCTTTTATTTCATAATCGTTTAATGGAAATTCTTTTTCTTTCTTAGGGATCAATTTTATTTGCACTTAATTACGCTATTTGCTGAAAATAAAGAATTCACATTGAATTTATTTCTGGTTCCGTTTTGGAACTAGTTAAATTTTTCTTTAACGCACTACTTTTAAATTTGCATTCATCGAAAAAGAGAATTTTTATAGTTCGTCGGTTTTCCTACTTTTGCTCTATTCAGTCCGACGATTTTGGCAACGCTTTAGTTATATGAATTGAAGAGTAATGTAATTTCTCGTTCCAAATCCTGGCTTCATCTCCTTTAAAATGTGCTTTTTAGAAAAGGGGTTTTATTAGGTGTTAAATTAAAGCCTTTAATTTATTATTGGAAAGAATATGAAATTGTAAGTGACATCGCAGTTTAAAAAGTTATCGTTAATTCGCGAGGATTTTTTAAATTCAATGATACGTTAATTAAATTATAGAGAAGGATAAGTAATTAATTTATATAAATAAATAAAT
>JAWWEM010049677.1:0-12002 GCA_035582935.1 Ormyrus thymus
TCGCAGCGCGGTAAAGACGAGAGCTTGCGTTAGAAGCGCTAGACGCTTTCGAGCGACGAGATTGCTGAGGAAGCTTCGTTTTATCTTTTAGGAAATATTTCGTACTTTGCCGATGGCAATTATGTAATCGCGTTGGGAAATTTCGTTTTAAAACTATCGGAATGACGGTACGAGAATTCATTTAAATGCAATCGTGATTGAAATTCGCACTGCCGCTCCTTACGTAAGCCGCTAATTGGTAACTTATTAATTATTTGATGATTCACGATTTATGATATTATGAATCTTGTTAATAAAACCTTGCTTCTTTGTGTCGCTGATACAGACAATTAACTCACGTACGTCGAGCGAAGAATAAGCAAGCTAGTTTGTAAAAAAAAACAATAAATAAAGAGAAACAAGACGACCCCCCGTACATTCGCGCGCATTAATAAACGCAAGTTTCGAAAAATGAAGCAGAGGGAGGAAAGGAAGTCGGACAAGCCGGCGGAGGACAAACAAAAGGCAGTCAGAAGAGTCAGCGAGCTCCCTGCAGGCCTGCAGCAGCGCCTGCTGATTACTATACATATATCCAGAGGGCAAACAGAGAGAGAGAGAGAGAGAGGGTGCGCGAGCGAGTCCCGAGAAGAATTATCGCAGTTATGAAGAGAGACGCGCGGCCCGAGTCGCATTCCCGCGCTGCGAAAGAAAGCCCGGCAGGAGGGAGGAGTTCATTTATCTGGCTTGACCCGACTCGATCTCGGCAGAATTGGACCGACGGGGACAGAAGCCGGCGACGCTTCCGTAAGACGTGTATGTGGAGCAACGATGGACCGTACGGAGCGAGTTTTCGCCTTTTTTTCACCTGCTCTTCTGTGGCTCTTTTTTTCAAACTTTGAAGCGCGCCTAAAGTCGAAACGGTCTCGTTGAATTACGGCTTGAAAAAATATTTGCCCGAAACAGCTTTTATTTTATCTGGGTCAAGTAAATATTTTCTTCGGGGAGATTCGTCCAAGCGCTCACTCGAATTTTCTGAATTTACTTGAATATCCTTTGGCTTTGAACCTCTGATTAAAAAATTATGAAAGCTGAAACTAAATTAAATAATTGCGCCATATTTACTTTATTGAAAAATGAAAGGGAACATTTCCCGACGCTCTTTTTAGCATAGAAATGAGAGCAATGCCGTTTGTGGAAACTAAAAATTTTAATCGAAATGAGCATAAAGCAGATTAAACGCTTCCGCGATGAATGGGGGCCGTGTGCGAGTAAAAAAATCTTAAAAAGCAGAGACTGAAATAACGAGAATCATATAACGAGACGCGATAATCCGCGCCAACAATAGTCAAAGCTCCGGCCATCAATTCAGCTTATCCGCGCGGCGGAGCGTCAGCTGCAAGCAGCGAGCTTTTTGCCTCTCGGCGCGTCTCGTCAAAGAACAAAGCTCTCGATCAACGGCAAGCGCCTCGAGTTCGAGTTTGAGCGCGACGACAATGACGAAGAATAGCCCCCACCCTCCCCCGACTGCAGAGAGTTGCTTCGTATAATTTACAGTGCAGCTTTTTACGCGGCAGAAAGCACCCGGCCAACTTTCCGCCGGGCGACGGAAAAGCGATCGAGTTATCGGTTTACGTCGGACTATTACGCGAAAGACTGTAAATCGATGAATCGGACGCGGAGGTAAGGGAAAGTTTTGATTGAGCTCGGTGATATAAGCACGTTAAAGCTATTATCTTAATTAATAGAGCCGTGCAGGTTGTCATTGTTGCATAAAATTGGAAAAGACAGTATCTAAAAAGGGATTTAATTAAAATACGCAGCGTGACATAATTCACTTAAAATCATCGTTAAAGAAACGCGGCGCGTTAATAATTAGTCAGCGCTTACGCGAGTCCTAACTTGCTTTGACTAATACGATGGATTGCTGACCAGACTGGTCGGATACATGTCCAGCTAGTCCCATTTAATCAATAGTTGCTCAAACGCTGAATGAAATCCATTTTCTTTGGGGAAAACCACCGGCGCCCCAACGCGCCCGCGACTCCTTTGAAAATTTTAATTAAAACCGCTCGGCCCCATTTATATAAAAGCCGCGGCTTAGAAAAGATAATTCAATTCGCAGTCGATTAATTTTTCCCATTTAGCCCGTCGAGCTGTATTCCACCATCGTTAAGATATTTGTAATCCCGTCCAATTTCCAAGATATAATCTGCGGGGATGATCCGACGGGGGCGAGAGAGAAAACGAGGACGGAAGTAAAAATCGGAAGACGGGGGAGGGATTAGGCGGCCCGGCGGGAGATATCCGCTGCCGCCCGCTCCGCTTGCGTGTTTACGCACGTGTTTGCGCGAGTGCGCGACGGTGGGTATTTATGAGCTTAGCGGTGGTCGAGGGCGCGGATTAAGCGCTAGACGCATTGCGTGGCTGAGCCGGGAGGGGGAGCGATCAAGGGGGTGCTTTGACAGTTTCGGCTCCGCGCGCTCGGCTCTGGGGCTTCCTTTCCTTTTTTATTCGGGGATAAGTCGATTAAATGGAAATCTGGCGAGAATTAGACGAATGATTGAAATTCTCAACGATGTACTTGCTTTTTTTTTCAAACTTGCTATTCACAGTAATATTATGGAAATTGGTTATTATCCAAGTTTTTGACAGACTTTGGTCGAGTCGCGATTCTAGTAATACTTTACAAATGTAGGTATTTTTTTGCCACCTTCGGATTTTCAGTTCACGCGAGTATTGATCCATTCGGCGATGCGCCCACGGATTATTAAACCCTTTCAGTGTTGAGATAAAATACGTGGGCTGTAATAATAACGGACTGATTCTCTTAAATATTTCTGAAATAGCGTCGTTATTCAATTTTGCCAATACAACTTGGCTTTACTTTTCCAGTTTTATTTGCGGCATCGCAGGGCAAATTTGTGATGATAAAAACGCACCAGGTATTGAAAATTTGCGAAGGGTTGGGTTATTTTATTTATTCTATAAAGATAATTAGAATACAACGGAAAAAAGCATTAAAATGGTCTTGCTCAAGTTTTTATTCAAGTTAATCGTGAGTAAATCGGAAAAAGAAAATAGGCAATGGAAATTGCGAATACATTACGTTACTTTTAGAAAACAATGTCATTCATTAACGATGTAACTTTAATAAGAATATATAAAACTTCAAGCTTCTTAATATTGATTATAATGATTAATTACTATTGATAAATCCAAAAATTAACAAAAATATTTAATTTTATAAATGCAATCATAATATTAAGATTATTTATGACTTTAATTATGAATATATGCTATATTTTAGTACAAAAACATCGATTAATTTTGCATTCATTTTAAAACATTTTAATGGGTAATTTAAGCACTGTGGAATTATAAACGATTTCTATTATTCTAGTGCGAATAATTTTAGCATCATAATTATCGCTATGTTCTAGCATACTTTACAGTTGAATTACCAATCAGAATTTATACTGCTTAAAAATATAAAAATACATAACTAACACGAGGTTCCAATATGACCTACCAAAGTTAAAAATAAAGTTCCGTTATGATTTATCAAAGTTAAAAACTATTCTGAAACTTTTTATCTTTTTAAATTTTTGACTTGAACCTAGTTTGCCTTAAACTGTTGAAAATTCATGAAAAGTAGTTGACGAACTAATAAATTTTTAAAACCTAAAATTTTCATAACATAAAAATGAAATTATTCAAACAGTTTTGAATTTTAAAAACGAGTTCGTGAAATAACTTTAAAATGTTAAAATCTTCAGCCTGTAATGTCGTAAATTTCCAAAAATTTAAGCCAAACTAACCAGGAGAGTGTCACACCTCATCACCGATTTGGATGAAACTTAGGAAATTGTTTTCTAGTACCGAATAATAAAACACACCACCTTTAGTTTGATCTCATAGCGCTTTATTCAGGAGATAAAGTTTGTTTTGTTAACATTAATGCAATATTGCCTATATGAGCAATAATAATGCTTTTAGTTGTATCGGTCAAATGAAAGCTCGTGATAGAAAACAATTTCCAATCGATGATTCGGAGGTGTAACACTCTCCTGGTAAGCTTTAAATTTCTTAAGTAAAATAGGCTTAAGACTTTCTATTTTGACTTGCGCTTTATCATCATAAATTACGATACGTTTTAAAAACAGTAAGATGCGTTTGACCAGAGAGGACTGCATTGAATACTCTTGATATTTGATTCTTCACTGTTCGTATTATTAGAAGTTGGTTTAAATACAAGTTAAGATTTTATTTTGGATGACGAATAAACCTTTTGCACCGCCTGTTAGATTTAATTTATACGCGAATCACATTTTAAGATCCAATTTTGATCCCAAAAGTAAAATTCAGAAGCAAATTCAAAAGCGTCAAAATATTTACAAGGAAAAAGAAGCTGAAAAACAGGGATTAGAAAAAATTGCAATTTGTTTCTTCAAAAGAAGCCGTACTTCCCGCTGCTGCTGCAAGCCGGGCGCATTTGAGCAAATCAGTATCCAGCCGACGTGAAAATCGAACGCGCGTCCCGATGCCTGCGCTTGATTTTTCAGTTTTTTTCACATCGGCGCTAACAAGAGCGCAGCGACGTCTCTGAAAATTGGCGCAAGCGCGGAGCCTTGCGCCGCTCTGCGCCGCGTCGGAGGACGACTCGCGGCTCGCTCGTAAATTTTCCAACGACAGTCGGGTCGCGATGGCTTTTTATGGGAGAATCGCGCGCGCTCCGTCCGTCGATTTCGGGCTCGGGGCGCACTTTGGCCGCGCTAACGAAAATGGATCGCCGCGCAGAGCTTTTTGCTCCTGGCTCAAAGGGCTTAGTCAAATTAACCGGCTG
This sequence comes from Ormyrus thymus, assembly GCA_035582935.1. Classification (NCBI taxonomy): domain Eukaryota; kingdom Metazoa; phylum Arthropoda; class Insecta; order Hymenoptera; family Ormyridae; genus Ormyrus; species Ormyrus thymus. Next base: position 4,823 of record JAWWEM010049677.1, read on the forward strand.
CGGCGCGCCGATTATTTTTCCCGGCTAATGCGCGGGCAGAGGCACCGGCGAGTGTTCTGCTCGCCTTTTTGGGAAGCGGCAGATTGATTATTTCCCCGGGTTGCGGCTTTTGAACGACGATTTATAATGTCTGGGATAAGTCACTCCTGGGTGTTAATTTACATGCAGTTTATGAGACACTTTTTTCGTTAATGGCGGTTTAGTGACAAATATTTTAGTCCTTTTCTTAAAGGATTGTTGGGATAGTTTTTAATGTTAATTAAGGGCAGCTTTTCATATTTTAAAAATGAGCAGTAAAACATCTAATTTAAAAAAATGAATGAATTTCTGAATAATTTCGTTTTTGAGTTTCCATAAATATGCAAAGTAAGACTAAAAACGACTATATTTTTTTTGGTCTTTGTAATAATTTACCAGAACTCCTACGCCAGAGAAAATAATCAGCTACTAAAAATTCTTTTGCTGCTTTTAGATAATTCTCATTTTTCAATAGTTCTGATATACATTACGCAGAATTTCAAAAGGAAGCAAACGTACGTTCTTGCTAGATTTAGATTTTGGAAAGCTTTTCCACCTCTGTTCAAGCAACCACTGCAACGAGCCTTCTTCTTTCTCCGAAAAATCCATTCAGTGCCAATCTCCGCGATCGAAAATAGTGGAAGCGCATCGCTCGAATTTGAATAATTCTTGAAATTCTCAGCAGTCGGAAGCCAATCACCGGGCGCCGGCATTTGAGGCGCAGGAGAAGCAATCCGAATTCCCGAGCGAAAAGCAGCCACCCGTATATTAGCAAGAAAAATAGCTTTTAAGCGCAATTGGAATTGGAGTTTGCAGTCTGTCTATTTTGCCAAAAATTTATGACTTCGCGACGCAATAAAGTCGCGGATTTGCTGCCGTTGAGTTATTGTTCAATTTAATCTTTGCTTACGGAACTAATCACATTCATAAATTTTCTCTCTTTTAGATTTGCTTTTTCGACTTTGAGCTTGTAAAGTGAAAAATTTACCGAACTTTATCAATTTAACCTCGCACTAATCAAAACCAAAACAAGAGATTCTTTTCCTAGCATATCTCGTGATAGATTGTAGCTCACTTTACATAACCGTTAAGGTCTTTTATGTTTTTCATAATATTATTTTGTTACGAAATCTGATTTGAAAATGACTAAATTTAGATTCCATTGTTACAAAGCAGCTTGCACGTAAAGAAATAGTTCCCAAAAACAGTTCACCGCGTGCACACAATACAGCAATAAAGATTTTCGCCGGCCTCGACTCAGATGACGCCTCGTATCGCGTTTTCCAATGTTGTCCAGCCTTGACGATTACCTTGACGAACCTCGCCGCCAAGCTCCGAGCGGCTGGGAAAGATTCCGCGAGCAAAGACACGAGAAATTTCCAGCAGTCGAATCGAACTGGTACCCCAACGAGCGAGAGAGAGCTTCTCTCTTTGCTCGGCGAGGCGTAGCCGAATAACGCGCGAATGCACGCGGACGCGCATTACGTACACCTGCTGTCGTCGTGCTTGCGCTCGCGTATGTGTAGCGCTGGAATGGCGCCGTTGTCGCCGGCGACGTTGTTCCCCGAAACGGCCGGGCTGATAATTAATTATCGATCGTCGGCCCGCCGAGGAAAGTCCCGCCGGTGCCGCTGCCTGTTTACGCGGCTTAAATTTCCAGGGAATATACTTTCGTTCCGACGCTTTTCCGTCGACGCTGTCGTTTAAACGCGCGTCGACGAGATTTATAGATCGCCGGGGAATCGATACTTTTGCACTTTGAATTTTGCAGTGCAGGCTGCAGCTTGATATCTCGTGTATCAGGAATATAAACTTTATGAGCTTTCTCGTCATTTTTATTATAGCTTTTAGGCACGAGACTATCGATGTCAAAGGAACGCTGTCATAATTAAGCACTGAGCATTTTTGACGAACAATTTTCTCGATAGAGTATTGCCTTTGCATTGAACTATTGTCAAAATTAAATTCTATTTTGTATCGATGCACAAGAAGGATTGAATTTAGAATGAATTCCTGTTTAAATCACGAATTGAATGTCATTGGAATTAACAAGCCTATTGATTAAATTAGAAGCACTTTTTAATCAAGCTGAACTAATATCGATTATTTTGAAAATAAAAAGGTTGAAATGTTTAATTTAGTTGTTTATAATACATTGTTAGCAAGCTTATCTGATTGAAAATGCACATAAATATATTTCCAAAATTAAACGTTTCTTTCAAATTGAATAAATAAATGAAAAAACTTTGAGAAGTAAATTTCGCCTAAAATTCTCGTTCGTCTCTGTTAAATAATAACCCAAATCTATGAGCTCGCGCAACAGAATGCAAGCCTGCAAAAAATGGCAGCGAGATGCAGTCCTTGCAGGAGCCCCAAAAAAAAAAGAAAAAGTTTCGAGCGGAAGGGCGTCTTTACGGCGAGCGGAGGCGCGATCTCGCTTGTAGTAACGGCTGGCACCGCGCGTCTAATTAGTACCGCTGGCGCGCTTCTACAAAGGTCGATTACCGTTAATCAGGCGAGAGCGCGCGCGCGCGCAAAGTAGTTTCGGCTCTAATTTATCGGTTATACGCGGTAAAGTCGCAGGCGGGTTTATCAAACCCCCACCCGCCGGCATTAGCCTTGTATCTTACTAAGCGCCGCGGGAGTTACTGTGCGTACAATGCGCTTTAATCGTCCCCGATGTGCCAGGTTTTATTTTCCGTTGGCGGGTGACACGGACGGGCTCATATTTTTAAGCCTGCTTCAATAATGGATGTTTTTTTTAAAGTCTTTATACATATAGAACGCGGTATGTTGAATATAAAGAAGAAAATAATTTTTAAAAAAATTAAATGCATTAAGAGTTCTGAATGTTTTGCATTTTCGAAGAATCAGCAATTAACAAAAGTACCCGAATATAGACAGAAAGAAACGTTCTTATAAAAAAAGTTTGAAAGGACACCGCGACGAAAGCGCACTGACCTCAATCCTGAAGGTCCAGCCCTCGAGGCTCAGCAGCCTCAGGGTGGAGTTCCTGGCGAGCGCGTGGCAGAGTAGCCGGCAGGGATGGTCGTCGAGGGCGAGCCTGGGACTGGCCAGGTCCAGCAGCTGCAGGCAGGGGGCCTCGGCCAGGGCCAGGACCAGGGGCATCACGTCGCAGGGCCTCGAGGCCCCGGCGGCCCGCACGGCGTCCAGGTTGCGCGCTCGGCGGATCGTCTCCGCCAGGCAGGCCGCGTCCAGGCCGCCCAGCAGGCATTTCGAGACGTTGAGCGAGCGCAGCTTGCAGCTCGGCTCCCTGGGAACAGTCGGGAGAATCGGGGATTAGAGGTTGCCGCGTGACTCGGCCTTCGGGCGATTGCTATATCTCGTGTCGGTCTGTTGAGTAAACAAATTATTTAATGGACAGGTATCTTGTCGCGTTGTTAACTCGGGAACTAGAATTATTACTTCGAAGCTGAAAACAGGTATTAATCAAAATTTAATTATGTTAATGGTAAGTGCATTATGCGCGGCCTTGCTAAATGAATCTAATTTCAATTTCAAATCCCGCCTTTTTCGCTTTCTGCTGGGTAATTTAAGCGAAGATGATATCTATAAGAGCATCTGCAGGAGCATAACTGCCTTGAAAGAGGTAAAATTTTTAGTAACGCTGCTCGAGTGAAAAAGTCTTGTGGATTTGTGGCAAGAAGCAGAATTTAATGGTAAATTATTTCACGAAATATTTTCCAAGTATTTTTTAACGAAGCTTACACGCGAAGCACTTAATCCGTTAAGGTTTTAGATTAAAAAATATATAGTTGTAAAAGTGCGTTTTAAAATCTAAATAGCTTTTGCGTGGGTAATAAATTCTTGAAAACGTGATTCCGGCTCCAAAGTACTTTAAGCTAAAGTATAAATCTAACTTGTAAACTTTAGAATAATTTATAAGTTGGAAGAACATTCTTGACAATATATTTCAAAGTCAACTGAGAGCTCCATAAAAAAAATTTAAGGACTAAATTATAGCTTCTCATTGCGGTAAGTAAAAGTTTTTGCCGCGCGACAAAACGCGTAATTCGAATATTCTTCGGAATTTATCGCTTTCATTATATCAGAATTTCCCAATTTGAGCGATCGATCGGATAGCAAGATATCGTTCAAGTGTTTCGCATCAAAGGGTTGCGCAGCCGAGAACAATATCCGGAACTTTGTCGTCAAAGGGGGAAGGGGAAGGAGGAGTATCTCCGCTATAAAGATATTGTAAAGTGTAAAATGAAAAGGGACCCTCTTCACTTTTATTCTTCCTTGCTCCTCTCTTCATTCCGTCTTTTATGCTTTTATCCACCGACCTTTGCTTTTTAACGTTCCAAGTTTTAAGCTATTTCTCATTCGACAAAAGTTGTCTAGGTGAAAAAATTGGAATGTCTGATTGTAACCGAGTCTTATGGTTTATTTGTCGACTAACATAGTAATTGTTTTTACAGGAGTGCTAAATCCAAACTTACAAGCTCAGTCTCGCATATCGGTCACGGATTTTGCTGCAACTTTAAAAGTATTCTAATATAAAAATTTTAATGTAAATTTTTGTTTGGTTAGACTTTTGATTTTTTGAAGGCCATTTTTTAAAACGCTGTATTGTCATAAAGCTTTTTCTTTTAATCTTTACATTTAACGTCGCTCTGCTACGGGATGCTCAACAGCGACTTGTCATAAACAGCTAACAGAATCCATAACGTAAACATATGAGACTCGCTTTGAGAAAATTTAAATAAAGAATTCAAAAAGTCGAGTTTGTTTATAAATAAAGACATTTACAAAGGCATTATCGATTGGCAAGAAAAGCGAACACCATGCGGCGAATGGGCTTGTCAACTCGTAAGTAGGTTACTTGTTGTTGCTTACACGCGCCCACGAGAAAAATCCACTCTCGAGCGTCCTCGGAAAGACACAGCCCGAGAAGAGCTGGAAAAGAGAAAAAGCGCCGGCGAAAGAAAGAGGGCGCCTCTCGCCCCCTGACGCGCTAACGGGCAAACAATTCCGGCTCTCTTTTTTCGCAGCGAATCCTTTTTAAGCCCCCTCGAGAGATGCGTCTCTCTCCCTCTGGCTGCCGCTGCAAATAAATATTGTCCGCGCGCCTCCTTCACTCGAGCCCTTTCACTTTCCTCGCATTTTTCTTCGCTGCCGACTCGTCGCCCGCCTTTTAATATTCACTTTTCAACTTTCTTCCTTCGCTTCGCTTTTCCGCCCTTTACTTCCAGACGCTTCCACCGACTTTATTTTACCTCTTACGTATATACTCCTCTCCTGCTTGCTTTCCAACTCCTTTTTTTCCTCTGATCTTTCACTCTCTTTTTCGCGCCCAAGTACTGGCTCTGTCTTGTTTTCAAAGTTACGATATTATCGCAGAAAGCCTGGATACGTTGCCTTTGCGAATCAAGTGAGCATTAGCTTTGGAAGTATCTATACTGTCTTCTGATGATGTTTATCTAATTTATTATTTCAACTGCCCAATAAAATATACGTCAACTAGTATGAACGCGTGAGTGCGTGTTATTTCAGCAATAAATAACTGTCATACCAAAGCTGTTTTTATGAGAATTAATGCCTTGGAGTTGTTTAGATGCAACCAAATTTTCGAATTATAAAAAGCAAAGCAATATTTGTTCAGTCTTTATATCATTTTTACAATCTTTTAACAAGGCGTAAAATATAATTTTAGTACTATTTGATTTTATTGTTTAAGTATTAATTAATATTTAGTTACGTGTATTTTCTTGGCTTTGCAAACTGTAAACGAATGCCTCAATTATTTTCATATCTCAATAGAAGATAAAAATGCAAAATATATTACCGTTCATTTAGCAGAATTCTGTTGTTTAAATGTACAAATCCTATATAAAAATTTTTTTTTCGACTGAATCAGTTATGCAAAGAAGGTTTTACGAGGCAAAAAACTGGGAAATCAAATTCAAGAAAAAACTAGACTATAAAAATCAATATTAGATTTGGGAAACTGCACAATTTAGACAGTCTTTATATTCAGTTGCAATTCCTTTTCACTTTAGTTATAAGCGAAGCTTGTAACGAGTGCGATGTGCGTTATCTATTTACGTAAGAGTAGTATAATGTAACAGTAGAGAATGACGTATTCATTCAATCTCACGCGGAAAGATACGCTCAGCGATTTTTCAATCTTGACTCGGTGCAATTTAATTGCAAATTCACGGCTCGACAATTTGTTTACAACTAAGGAGCTTGAACAATCCACTTTGCCGTCTCTAGCCGTCTCTAGGAAAATTCATTCAGTCCTGGAAAGGCAGCGAGTAGTGCGACTCGGCGCACAATTAGCTTTGATAAGCCTTTCACTCAGCACTGCAGCCTGGCGATTTTGAGGAGCCTCTCGGTACGCAAATGAAAAGGACCGTCGGCGCGCTCCCGCACACATAATCGTGCCGGCGCTTTCGCAGGAAATTATTGTGAAACCGTCCCCGAGAGAGACATCCTCCTCCGGACGGACGGAGGAGCGCGCGAAACAGAAACAGATGCTTTCGCGGGGGGAGGGAGACGGAGAGAGAGAGAGAGAGAGGAGCTCTATGCAAGTCGCAAGTTCAAATGTCAACATCGTTTACGCGAGATCGCGTCCTGCCGGGCAAACGTTTCTGGGAATTCAGAGAATCGTGGACAGGATAGATAAAGTGGAGATAGCTTGGAGAATATAGACAGGGGGTAGACATTTATTTTACTGGGAGAACAAAAGGTACGATGCTCATTCAAAGTAATATGCTGCTTCATTTCTTTATCAAATACGCGGGCTGGAAAAAAGCTGGATGGAATGTTGAGGTTTTTAAATTTTCTTTTCCTTTTACTTTGAATTCTTATCAATTCGAAGAGCTGCACGTAGCAAGGATCTTGCAATTTTGGAATATGTTTATGCTATAACAGCAATTAAATTGATTGAATCGTCGCAGAATTGGAAGCGACGTCGAAAGCGCACGTACCTGATGGCGGTGAATATCTCGTGGAAGCCGGTGCCCTGGTGGCTGACGACGTCGCAGCTGGGCAGCGGGTGGAGGGTGGGCAGCCGGTGGCAGAGGACGCTGTCGCTGTTGCGCTTGCTGCTGCCGTTGCTGCTGCCGTCGCGGTCGCGCTCGCCAGCCGAGCCGGGCAGGGTGCCGTTGCCGCTGCTGCTGCCGCTGCCGCTGGG
>JAWWEM010049688.1:0-12000 GCA_035582935.1 Ormyrus thymus
GCGCGCGAGAGAGAGAGAGAGAGAGAGAGAGAGAGAGAGAGAGAGAGAGAGAGAGAGAGAGAGAGAGAGAGACGGAGGGAGGATCACGATAACGATGATGAATGCAATGCGCTTAGATCGACGAGGCTGCTGTTGCAAATGATCCGACGTTTCTGGGCCGCGCTCTTGGGTTTTCGCTTCTATGTAGAGATTCGTGACCCTTGTACTTCGTAGTTGGAAGACGTTATTTGAAGGTAAGGTTGCAATTCAATGCTGGACCTTGGGTGTACTCAGCACGGCACCTTGTATTTCTGGCGAACCTTTCACCGCGTCATTGTAAGCAGTGTGAGCCCTTAAGGGATGGTTTTGTTTCAGGAATTTCGAAACTCAGAATGTGAGATAGTTTCTAGACGCATCCAAAAAGTATTTTAACGGAATATTTTTTAGGGAGGTACAATATTGGATTGAAAGTTGTGTACTTTATTTAAATAGTCCTTGATATATCCTTTACAATTAAGGGAAAATGTATTCATTAGGTCAATTTTCATCTCGATTAAAATAGGATTTGCATTATCTCATTTCTGGAAGAAATCAATAAGAGTTGCAAAATAAATTCGATTTTTTTTTGTTACCGTCAAGTTATAGACATTTCTTAGATAGTATAACTTCTTATACGTAATCAAGTGGCACGGTAGTGCCGCGAAGGCGAGTTTTTAAGAAGCAGACGACGCGGTACCCGTAACACTATTTACTTCTAGATTGATGTTTGCATTTATCATTATCAAGAAAATAATGCTTAACAATATTTTTCCTAAGCTATTTTTGGCATATCAGCATATTTATAGCTAAACTATGATTTTCAACAAAAATATCGCTAAAAAAGCTATTTAAGTCGTAATAAACGAGAGCGTAATTCGAAAATGCTCAAAATCAAATCACGTTATATTCTTCTTCTTCTTCTTCTCCAGCCCGACTAGGACCCTGAAATTTGACACACACAAGCTATACAAATAGTAATATATAGTTGAGAATTGCTTTCCCACAGCTTTCTATTGTTACGACCCGGCTAGGTCTGGGAGCGAAATCGAACCTAGATGGGCAACTAGCCTAAGATTTTTGGTTTCTGGTTCGATTCCGTAATCCTGCGGCGGTTCAGAGTCTAATAAAGCGCTAAAGCGCAAGAAGTGGCAGGATAAAAATAAATCAAAGTTCAATTTGATTTAAACTTTTTTATTCTTTGTAAAAATTAATTTTACAATGAGAGAAAGATACTCTGAGTTCGGGTTGGCTTCGAACATCCAAGACCAGGTCTTGAACGGAGGCTGGCTCGGAACTGGCTTCTGGTCCGTGCGCGCGCCCTTATATAGGCCAAGGTTGCCATGGTGATGCGCCTAGCCTAATCTGGCCTTTGGGTGGTGGAAGGGGCAAGCACGAGCACCGCCCGGCGGTGTGGGCCGGTGTCAGGCGCCTTGTCAGTGGCGCCCTCGGAGGATCTTTACCAGGTGACAACAGCTGTTGCTAAGCGGAGGTGATGCCCTCTGATCGTTGTTTGATCGCCCTGAATGCCCTCTGGGTGACCTTATTTACGCTTCTTCGGTTTCGTCTTCCAGGAATTGTTTCTCTTAATCTTCTGAGAAGGATTTAGCCGTTGAATGGTCGGTAATTCGGCACGTGGGCACGCAGCGATAGCCTTGAACTGGAGGAAAATGATTAATAATTCTTGATTGGATGGCTGAAAACTCCTGGTTCCTTTTGGAAAATCCTTAACCTTTTCCCGAGCGAATTTTCAGCGATTTTCCCGATTTTCCGACTAGTATTTATTTATTTGAATCATTGCGCAATTTGTTTAATAAGATGTTCGTGCATTAATTATTAATTTGGGTAATTAAATATGTTGATCAACTTGGTAAAATCAAATTAGGTGCGAATGCTAAATAAAAGAATAAATTAATTTAACTATTTATTTAAACAAATTACCGAAATTCTGCTGGAAATGATATATTTATTATAAAAATCACAATTATTCTAATCTAGAGAAGCGAAGACATCGATTTGTTGTTTATAATTTAAATTATTTATGTTGCTACTAATTATTAACAAAACGTTTTAATACGTTTTGGTTGCGATTGATTTATTGTTCGTTTCTGCCTTTTATTAGTTAATAATTAGATAAACATTGGTTCCTAACGGAGTTCCAGACTATTAGCTTAATTCTACCATTTAAATTGTTTAAACAAAAGGCCTCAGTTGATTGCATCATCTTCTGCAATTGCTGGAGGTTTACGGTCGTCTTCCACAATAAAAATGGAAAAAATGCCTTTTCTTATCGTACATAAATTAATAATTCGTTAAGATTTCGGCTCCGTTATTTTTAAAATGACATTGATTTTTTTTTCAAATAGTATTTTAAATATTAAAAAAATATTTCAATATAAAAACTATAACTTTTACATCATAGTTTTTAAATGATCCGCAGAGAAAAATCGAAACGCTATTTTGTATTCTAAAAAATCTCCGTAGAAAAATTAACTTTTAACCAAAGCAACGGTTAGCCGAGTTTGATGTGTTGCAATGAACGCTAATCACATAACAAATATAGTTCAGATTTATAAATATTTTTCAATAACAGCTACAAAATGTATGCAAAATATTCAAAAATATATTAGTAAATAAATAACGAAAAAGGACTGAAGAGTATCATGAGAATTATTCGTAATTGATCAATATATTACTAAAGTCTACATAATTTCTTTTAATTTCTTAAGACTATAACATTATTGTAAATGCAGTGTAAAATAGATCATTTTAGATTGAACACTAGACTGATTTACATTAATTTCATTACTTTCGTAATCTGTTATTTCGTTGTAAGGAAATAAACTTGACTATTTGTTATTGATCTCATTACTTTTTTAATCTGTAATTTCGTTGTAAGATTTCACCATTGTAATTTATTTACAAACATATTTTGGAATCTTTTTATATAATTTTTAGTTTAAAAAATTAGTTAGTGTTGAATATAACAAATTATTGTAAATGTAGTGTAAAATAGTTAAGTAAAGTATGTGATTGACATGTATGATAGTGTGGAATAGGTCATTTTTTATATCAGTTGTAATTTTGGTTATTAAAAAATTTAAGGATTGAAAACTTAACTATTTTACATTGATTTAATTACTTTTTTAATCTGTGATTTTGTTGTAAGATTATTTGTTTAATAACATATTTTGAATATATTTTGTAGTAGCTGTTATTGAACTATTAATATATTTAAACTATATTTACTATGTGATTGGCATCGATGATAATGCGGAACACATCAAACTCACCTAACCTTTTACTTTTTTTAAAAATTAATTTTTTAGGGAGATTTCAGTCCTTTTTTGTTACTTTTTTACAATATATTTTTGAATAATTTGCATAGATTTTGTAGCTGCTGTTATTGAAAATTATTTACATATCTGAATTATATTTACTATGTGATATGTATTTATAAGAATGTATTGCCTATTTGTAAGTTTTCTATTTGTATGTTTATTTACAAATTTGTAAGTTTTCTTATCTCTGATCCCTCACTTTTTGATAAATTCTTACCAACATTTCAATATATACGCTTATACAGTTCATGAGTCCAGCAAGATATTTTTGTTCTCATTGTACCGAACGCTCGGAGCGAAAGAAATCCGCAATGCGGAAGGACGAACATAAATATTCAAGCGTCAAAATCGCATCAGTGATACTTCTATGTTTTTCCTTCGAATTTCAATATCTTCATAAGTTTTCTCACGAATTGTATCGTCGCATTGAATTGCAAGTTCAAAAATAAAATACCTATGTATGATAGTATTTTTAACGACCCTGGTAGAAATGGAAAACATTTCTTACCTAGGAAATAGGTAGCAAAAGAAAAGATTAAGTAGGAACAAACTAACCTTTTTAGAATATAATTTCCTAGCATGAAACGCTTTTTTTCACACGAATAATTAAACATTTAATAAAATAAAAGCTTTAATCCATTTTTAAGGTATTAAGTGGCTAATCTAAATGTTCTAAAAAACCTTGTCAGACTCAAGGTCACAATAGAAGAGAATTTTACCGATTAACCGTCTACATAAGAAAAACAAATTATATACCATATTAATTTTATATTAGTTTATTTACGTTTCATGTTCTAGAAGAAAACGTAAAGAAAGATTTATAATTAAAGTTTGGAAAGCTGATAATATAGTTCATAGCTATTAAAATCACATTTTTTGGTAATTTAAAATGTGGAATTTTTTTCTTACGTATTTACAAGGTAAAACTTATCTTGTTATGTTAGGATATATTTCGTATTACAACTTTCTGAGCTATTTACTAGCCAATGTCAATTCGAAAGGAAATTATCAGCCTATTTAATAGTGAAATCATGTGAAAAAAATTTTCCGAAAAGTTTATCCTTTAAAATAGCTCTGTAGATTCTCTCTAGTCAGTTGTGGTATTAAAAAAAATTTCTTTTCAAACACTTTATTGTAGCATGAAAAGTATTTAAAAAATATTTTCCAAATTTTTAGTATCTTTTGATGTATTATTTTGTTCAATTTGGTTGAAATAAAGCTTTATTAACAATAAATTTTGATAGAACATTTCAGTTCAGGTTCACAATTATGACATATTGTCAAACTGTATACGTACCTTGCTGCTTATTTTCAAACTGTATGTCGCACCTTGCGATGTTCTATTATTTCCGCAACTATGAGCAAGAAAGCAAGATTTTGCTTTTTTTTAATAATTAATATATTTTTATTTTACACGTTAAGGTATAATAAATTTTATATTTTTGGAAAGCTGGAAGATTAATCTAGTAAATATTCGTTTTTCAATGTCGTCATGAATCTATAAAAAAGTCTTTTATTTCCTGTCTATCGGAGGGCCGTTCTCATAAGAGAACGTGTTAGCTGCCTCAATTTTAAATGTTATTATTTTTAATTTTTACACGATAACTCACCTCAAATTTTATTGAGTATACTCTGTAAGTTCTAATGAGTATTTCTAACTAGTTTTTAACATGGTCTTGAATAAATCAAAAAACTACAGAGCTACCTTGAGTTAATCATTTTATTCGTTAAATTCTATGATACTACATGAATTACGTCCAGTCTATAAATGTATTTATTATACGTTTTTTTGAGTGATGTATATCTTACGTTACTTGATTACACAAACGTTGAGAATCGGTTCCGATAAGTAATGTAAAATAACTGTTTGCATTATTTAGATTTACTTTTGTATTATTTACCCATGAAACGTACATTTGATTAGTAATAATTATGCATGATTACTATTGAAATGAATTATATATCATTCAAACTGTAATCATAGAGGAAATTCTAGGGTAATTTACTAATAATTAATAGCTATTGCGTTGATTATAATTACAAACTAAACACAAATTAAATTTCATTTTTAGTCTTTTTATACTTGAAATATTGTTAACATATTTATCGCACACTACGAAAAACCAAAAATTGGAAAAATCCAGCTTGATTTCAACGTCTGCGCATTTCAATATTCTTGCGAATCGATTTTCAGTATGTCCGTCTTATTACCGAGAAACAAACCAGCGCAAACCTTCAGAACTCTTGCAACGAAAGTACCCAAACTGTGTATTGCAGGAAGTTACCATTTTTAGCGATTTTGCGAGCGTCAGGAGCAGTGTGTAATGCAGGTAAACGCGAATAAGGTTTACGGTAATATACAGTGTAATCGTGGTTAAATACGGTTTTATCAGGATGTACTTCATTTACTAAATATTTTCACTTTAGAATAGAAAATTAAACCGCAGAGTTTCAGATTTTTTATATAATTTAACTTTTTTGAAAATATATCATATTATAAAAAAAACATTATATTAGGTTTATAATATATATAACATTCATTATAATAATCAAACAAATGAATTATTTTCATTTTCATTAATTTTTTCACTTTTTAGATAAAATCAGTGCTACCATTTAAACACACTATTCGTGCACTAAATCTGTTTTAAATTTATATAAATTTCAGTGTGCCCACATGAAATCATCTGCAATTCTCGGTTTATTCGTGGAGTTGCCGACAAAAAAGACCTTACCTCGGAGAAGAGGAATCATTCAAGTGAGAAAACTGGAGAAGCTGACTTATTCGAAAGACCTAATTGAGGTTGGACTGTATTTTCTTTGTATTGAATCTAACGCTATCTTTCGTTTCCACCTGCTTACGTCAACCACATTGACCTACAGATTCTACCAGTACTTTATACAATTTAACTCATTTTTATATATGAATTCCTAAATGTAAGTTCCTCTACGATTCATGCTTTTCTCATAACTACATGAATCTTACTTTTGAATTATATTTTAATTGACTTTCGCTTCATTCATCCTATTTTAAAATGTACGCTCAATATTTAATTTCTTTTCCTTTCTCAATATTTTACCTCTCCATTTGCACAGATTCTCGGTTATGCAACCCATTCCATCTCAATTAGCGAAAGCATGAAGATATTTAAATATTAATTATAATTAACCAACGCCATTAATGTCTTTAAAACTAAAGGTGCAAAAATTAAAATTAAAATACTATGTTACTAAACACTTATTCCGCTGATTGCGGGAGAAAAGAAAAAACTAGATGTTTTTACTTTGCACAAGTACTGCGCAGGGTGAAAACGGTTGAATCCCATCGGACGCTCCGGCACTAAAGTACCAGAAGCTCCGTTTACTCGAGCAAAGCCGATTCAATTGTGACGAAAGATGAGACTCGTGTTCGGCTCCTTTAAATGGAAATCTTTCCAACCCATTAGCATTCTCAAGGGATTGGACTTACTTTTGCTTTGTGCGAGATGACAATTTTAAAGAAATCAAGTCGAAAGGATTGCTAACCTAATAGATCGTTATTTTATTAAAATTCCAAGATTATTTTTAATGCAGAGTTAGAGCGGTGCAAGACTTTATATTATAGAATCTTTTACTTCTTTACCGTCGTTTGAAAAATCAAAAGAATGAAAAAGTGAACATTTTTCGAAACGATTTGTAAAATTCTAAAAACGGAGAACGATTCAAGCTAATTGCATTGAATTCTTTTTCGACAAAAGCGTAAATCAAGTCGAGACGGTGGCAAAAGGAAACCGCCTAATAAAGAGTCAACTTATCGCCGGTGGCTGCAAGACGCGCGAGCGAGCCTGGCTCGCAGACTCGAAAATAGGATTGCCGCAGCTGCCGCTCTCGTCCGCTATAAAATCCGCGTGGAAAAGCCAAGCGGAAAGCGAGGCGAAGCCCTGCACAGTCGAGCGAATATGCAGCAGCATCCTCCGCCGGAGGGTGAGGGGGTCAGCGAGGTAGCAGCGCCGCATAGGTCAGAGCCGGTATCAAAAGGGGCGAGGCAGCAGGAGAACAGTGGCAGCCGGCCAAGCAGCAGCAAAAGCACTGCTCGTCCGCATTGGTCAGTCAGCGCGATTCGGGGCTTCGGACTCGGCCTGTTACACGCTTGCTGGACTCGCACGCTAGAATTATTACCCTATAGCTTAGTAATGCAGGCCGCTCGTTGGACTCTCCGAGGGTTCATTCCATTTTCTACCAAAGAACTGTCGCTTGCAAGGACAACTTTACCTTTCAAATGATACACATTGAAATTTATTGAAAAAATTAAGAAATTTTAATAATGATAAGAATTCAATCAGTCCAGCTGTCGAGATGGTGAAAAAATAATGACAGAAGGAGAGTTTCACATATTTGGGTTTCAAATTTTTTCTTTCTAATATAAAAGTGTAAAAGAAGCCACGTTCATTTAGTGTAAAGCTCGATTTTTCAAAAGTTATGTACTATTTTAACTAAATTCTAAGAAAATTCGACGACTGTAACTTTTGAACAAACAGATTTCGAACAACCAATCGATAGGGTTTGACCTCATCTATCAAATGTCCTCCATTACAATACTGTACAACAATTAATTGATGTTAAATTATAAGTGATGAAACAAACATCGATTTTTCTTATATTTTAGCGTTAGACTTCATATTTTTATACTAGAAAACACATTCTCTTTTTGTTTATTTAAAAAATTTGACACATTTTGTTATCTTGTAAAAAAAACGCATAGAAAATAAAAACTTAAAAGATATGGAGCAAAATTTAAAAAATAATATAAAAAAATTCACTTTCCATAATTGAATTTCAGTAAAATGAAGCAAGTGTAATTATCTTAAAGCCGCTTATGAATAGAAATATCTTATATTTCTAAACATACATATTCATTGACAGATAATGTAATTATCTGCCGTCACAGTCCAATTGTAACAATTGCAAATTTTAATTAAACTAAAAGCTAATATATAGTAAAAGTATTTAATAATTCTTTTCAAATTTAAAGAAATAGAGGCGAAGTTAACAAGTGAGAGATACATTGTAAAGGCGACGCTGAATTACGATTTATATATATAAAATATTTTTACAATGAATCCTTAATTATATCAATACATATTATATACGGCAAGTTACATTTAAAATAAGTTTTCATTATTTTCATTAAAAATATAAAAATAATTCTGATAAAAACAAAGTAAAAAGTAAAACCTAATTATACCAAACAAACATTAAACTTAGTATGATAACTACGGAAAAATGGCATGCATCAGCTTACATCTGTCTAACGAGCAAATTACACACTGTGTTCTTATTATCCACATATCCGGCAGTATAATGAATTCGTGAAACAAGAGGCTTGTGAAAGCATAATTACATATCGCGGGCCAGCAAGATATCTGCGACATTACATCCCCGGAGTATCGTTCAACTATTTTCTTTAATGGACGGGATCGGGTAATTGGCAGCAGATGATTAGGCCGAATTTCGGTGGCAGAGCGCGATCATGCAACCCATTCCCTTCCCGCGCTCCTCTCCTCAAATTTATTACCACTGTTAAAGCTTAAATTATTCCGGTCCCTCTTAATAGCTTGAACGCACGCCGTTAGTGGTGTACCGCTAAAGGACAAAATTAATAGAACGGTTTGGTTAAAGCGCGAGACGTGTACGTGCATTTGTCATTAATTGATGGCCTAATTGTTCTGATTTTGGGAAAATAAACTTTCTTTAAATCAGAGATAAGTGGTCAATTATTTCAGTATTTTTGTGGATTTGTGATTCGATTAATTGTCATAAATTCTTTAAATTAAAACTTCTGATGTAAAAACAGGCATTAGTAACCCATTCCAGTACTAAGGTAATGAACAGAAAAAATCACGCGATGAATCCGAGGAAATATCAGAAGACCCGCGCACGACAGTAAAATAAAAGAAAGAAGTTGCACTCACTCGCACCAAGAAGAGCGGAAATACACAAGGGTCTTGGTTCAAGAAGACGCGACAATCCTGCGATGCTTCAAAGGCGTTTATTGAATTTTTCACTGCTACGAGGTACCGAGACTTCGTTGGGTAGAATGGTTTGCCCATTTCCGATTCCAACTCTTGGGAGTCCAGTATGGTTCAGCGTCTAAGACACGTCCTCTCCTTGTGAGTATTGAATTTTAGACTCCTTCCCTTACCTTTTCCGTTTTCTTCAATTGAACATGGGAAACTGGAATGAACGTCGTCGTGCGAATAATTGAAGAGACGTAGAAAAATCGTGATTTGCATTTTTTCATTATTCAAAATAGGGTGTCAATACGAAGTTCACTTCTTGAATTTTGATGTACTTCGTTCGAGTATTGGATGCGGAAGATTTCTTTTATTTTGATGTTTCGATTAAAAGAAATGTTTTACAAAATTCTTTTATGAATAACTAACATATAGACGTGATATATTTTTTTTATTCAGATACATTTAAAAATATTTTTTTTGCTAAAGTTGAAAACGACAGACAATTAAAGATAAACTGCTAAAGTATTTTCTTAAATAAATTTAGCCAAGACGCCTAATCATAGAATAATTATTTATTCTTATTTCATTGAGGGGTGCACTTTGCAATAGGCTCACTTTTGGCTAGTAAAAATAATGTGGTATATAATACTTGTGCAATATGACCATATCCACGATGAAACACGTAATTTCGAACTGCACGTATGCAAAAATCTATGCTTATAAATATAAGCTCTCTTGAAGCAATCTTTGTTAGGCAAGATCGATAGCACGTACATACTTATTGCGAACGTAAAACATTCGAATTCTCATTTAGTGAACCCGATGAGCGCATATAGACTTATATCGATTATACGCAAATATAATAAAATGCTAGGAATGGAACTGACAGATATGATTTGCCAAGATATTTTTAAAAGTTTAAATTAATTCTAATAATAGTAAATTTAAAAATAACTATCATTTCATATTATTTCTCATTATTTCAACTAACGTAAAGACAAATTATAATATTAATTAAAAATTATCTTAACTTTATTATAATTTTTTTTAATTTTGTTCTCTTCTGCAAATGTTTAAATATCTAAATGTTTCCAAAGAATTTTACTAACAACCTAAACGAATCTGTGGTGAGTTTTTTGTTGACTATCTTCCAACTACTATAATACTCAAAATAGAAATATTGATTAAATAAATTTCTCGAATAACTGAAGTCCTATCGCATAACCAACTTACCTCCAACTTCAAATTTTCCGGTTCTTGATTTTTTTTTTTACACATTTATCCATGGGCTCTGCATTCATTACTATTTTACTGCTCTTCCTTATGCAACAATAGTATATTTCGTAGAAAATCGAGCATTTCAAACGTTTGACAAAATTGTTTGTCCGAGCGGGGAGAAATGTTATTTTTGCCCGCCTCCGGCGAGGCTTGCCGGCCAAACCTTTTTAGATTTTTAACATTCAAAAAAAAAAATGTTGTTTGTTTTTAATTTTTTTTTGAAATGCACGGGATCTATCCCACTTTTTAACATCAAAAGAGGGCTTTTCATGTCTTCGTTGAAAAAAGCACGGTGTATAACACGGAAAGAAAAGCTATTTCTAGCGAGGGTGAAATTTTCAGCACTCGACTCCGACACGTGCAAAACACCTCACCCTCGCTAGAAATAGCTTTACTTTCTTCCCTTGTTGCACAGTGTACTATTTTCTCCTGAAATTTCACTTACATTTCCTGAAATGGACAATAGATTCATTGAGAAGACATTCCGATCATCTTCAATTATATTTTCTATACAAATCGACAATTAAATGTATACATAACTGCAAAGCGAGGATCGAATCGAAAGCTAGTAGAAACGTCGCTCGAAATTCGAAAATCGCCTTTGGACCGTCTGCGGACTCGCGTGATTGGCACACTCGCTATGGCGGGAAATCATTAACGCTGTAAATTCACCGCAAGCTCGAGGCGGCTCGTTATCGGGACTGTTCGAGATTACCAGCGGCTTTGCTCCGTGCTAACAGCTTGCTTGACTCCAGCAAGTGCTCTAATCGGGTTCGCTTAAGGCCGAATCGTCAGTCGACCGCTTTATCAATTTTTTTTCTCGAGATAAGCGCCTTTTGAATTCGTAGTTTTTATTCAAAGGGAAAATGGTTTTCAACTTCGGTATATATGGAAGCGCTTTGGTTGATCTCTAAGTAGCAGTTAAAGTTCTCAAGTGCCAAACTTCTTTTAAAGTCGTTTCGAGAAAAATGCCCAGTGCTCTGTTACAGAGACATAAAAGTAAAAGCAAAGTTTGTAGGAAGGCTTTTTGAAATTGTATATTATAATACTACGATACATGTCAACTGGAAGTTACAAACTGAGGCAAAAAATTTATTTATGTTAACGGATATTCTAATGCTTCAATGATAGTGCCATTGGCTTAATAGAATTCTTACAATTAAATACGTATGTCTGAAAATACTATTAATTTCATAGTATGCAAATTTAAATATCAGTAGGACAATTAAAATAATTTATTTTTTTTAAATCAATAATTATAGATTTTTAAAATAAAAGAACTTATTCTAACAAATTAAGGGGATCTCGGACAGGTTCGTCACAATACGTGTAACTTTACAGCACGGCCCATCTGGCTTATGTTTATCTTT
>JAWWEM010049699.1:0-12000 GCA_035582935.1 Ormyrus thymus
ATTTGCGAGCAGTCTGCTTGGTACGTGCCATTGTTCTGATAGATCCGTAACGTTCGATAGACGAGACGAAAGTAAAGAGAAATCGACTGTAGTAGCGCTATTTATAGCCACCAGGCGCGGCGCTGCTCTCACTAGATTGGTCAAAAATGATGAAGAAGGGATAACTTTTTGCCGTTCGCTCTCAAAGCAAGACAGTATAAAAGAGGGACCTTTTCGAAAAACGATGTTAGTTGGATGATATTTCTCGTTGAGTAATCACCAAATCTCTGCAGCATAATGACTGGACGTGGAAAGGGCGGAAAGGGATTGGGAAAAGGAGGAGCAAAACGTCACCGGAAAGTTCTACGTGACAACATCCAAGGAATTACGAAGCCAGCCATCCGTCGTCTAGCTCGTCGTGGTGGAGTCAAGCGAATTTCAGGACTTATCTACGAGGAAACTCGTGGGGTTCTGAAAGTATTCCTCGAGAACGTTATTCGTGATGCCGTAACCTACACTGAACACGCCAAAAGGAAGACGGTTACCGCAATGGACGTTGTCTATGCGCTCAAGAGGCAAGGACGTACTCTGTACGGTTTCGGCGGCTAAATAAAAATTAAAAAATTTGACTATCTGGAAAATCGATAAAACAATCGGCCCTTTTTAGGGCCACTAATATATTATAACGTTAATAAATATTCGTAAATTTTATATTAAATATTCAAAAATTGAACAAAATATAAATCTTAGTTATATAAAAAGTAAAATATAGGAATTATCGCAACATCTTTAAATACTTATATCAACCCTTTTTAGGTCCACTAATTTAACATTAAACTGCTTGTTTTTTTACTTTCATTCTTACTATTTTGATTGTTAAGTAGTTAAAGGTTTTGACAATATAGTAGATATAAACCCAAAAATCATGGATTCATAACCTATATATTATACTTGATGTTCAGTTCATTTCAAATTAAACTGCGCTTTCAAAAATGCTCATAAAAAAGTAAAATAATTTAAGTAATGTCGAAATGCTCTTACAACATGCAAAGTTTTAAAAATGCGTAAAACTGAAGGAACATAAAAATAAAAATGTATAAGCTGTCAAATATTAAATATTAATAGTATATCTAAAGTAATAACCGTTGCTTATAGCTGACCTTTTTTGTAAAGACAATTTTAATTCGAACTCGTTGCTGAAAAGCACGTCACTCAAAAACAATATATTGCGATCATTTCACAAAAAAAAAGAGCAATGGTCCACGTTTCTTTAATAAAAGGCGCCAATCTTCACGTCTACTCTCACTTGTAGAAGAAACTGTTGCATCTACATCTAGTAGCAAAAATTTTTTATCTATTATAAACGATTGGAATTCCCGTCGTCCTCCGACTTCAAAAGATAAGATAAGAAATTGCTTTAAAATTAAATCCCGTCGTCATCTTCGCTCCAAGTCATCAAACACAACATCGACAGGAACTGTAATGTTAACATTGTTAAGCCTTGTGTTAAGCGGTATATTATCTACATTAAAAAGTTTTGAAGTCCGCTGTTCAGAAAAGAATAATTATTCAGACAAGTGAAACTGACGCTTCAGGACGTTTTAAAATGGCAAAGAAACCTGACGTAGAAAAGACAGTTAAAAAGCAAGCTGTCAAGGACCCCAATTCAGCTTTGAGGCAAAACACTGAACAAGCAGCCATTACCGTTAATAAACCTAGGGCGCCGAAATTGCAGAATGCCAGCGCCAGAGCTCTAAGACCAGCAGCACAGTAAATGTTAACATTGATTTAAGACCCAGAATTATTACGCATTTTATCATTTACAATAATCGGCCCTTTTCAGGGCTACAAAAATATTTTTAACGTAAATCACTAACGTTTACTTTACTGTTTGCTGTATAATTCTCACATTACATGTTTAAAAAATTTGTTGTACGCGTTTCTACGTTTTTAAACCTAAATTCTTATGACAAAATTCGTGCATGTTTAATTTAGAGTTTAGTTTCTTTCAATTTTATATTTTTTTCTCAATCCATGTTTTCATTGCGTAATTTCAGAGTATTGTTAAATTTGTATTAAACTAATTTTAAAAATGCATGTATTCTGTAATTTGTGTTAGAACTGACTTAAGTAACATTTCAAACTTTTAATTTTGAGTAATCAAGAAATCCTATATAGAAATGTATGCTGTATTTGTTAAAAATTGAGAAGAGTGAACAATTACACACAATAGAAATTTAAATTAGAAATTCAAAATAATTACATTTTCTGTTAATTTAAGTTTTCATTCAACATATTTCGATCTCAATGGAGATCCTCTTCAAAAAAACAAGGTGAAAAGCTATACCGCATCTTTTGACTTATTTTGTAAGCTAGATGCTGATAGTACCATTTACGTGTCAATATCAAAATTTTTCATCTTCAAATTTTTATACCAAATTTTAAAAACAGATTTAAACTCAAATTACAAATTTTAAAGGGCAAGGAAACCAAGGAATATTCAAACGTTTAAAAATTCTTAGTGGCCCTGAAAAGGGCCGATTGGTTTTCTTTTTCTTTTAATATGAAGAATTACTTCGAGCTGGTGTACTTAGTCACAGCCTTAGTTCCCTCAGAAACTGCGTGCTTGGCTAGTTCACCAGGAAGTAAAAGTCGAACAGCAGTCTGGATCTCCCGGGAGGTAATGGTAGACCTCTTGTTGTAATGAGCAAGGCGAGAAGCTTCGGCGGCAATGCGCTCGAAGATGTCGTTGACAAAGCTATTCATGATGCTCATTGCCTTGCTGGAAACTCCAGTGTCAGGGTGAACCTGCTTCAACACCTTGTAGATGTAGATGGCATAGCTCTCTTTCCTTTTCTTACCCCTCTTCTTCTTGTCGCCCTTAGCGATGGTCTTCTGGGCTTTACCCGACTTCTTAACTGCCTTTCCACTTACTTTAGGTGCCATGATAATAGAACAGAGTAATAGATTCAGACGAACGGTCAGGAATCGAATGGCACGTTGTCGTTTAACCCGCTACTTTATACTCGACTACGGAGCTGCTGCGAGCCAATAGCGTTGCTCCCCCACCACGGCCGCGACAAGAAGCAGATCAGCGGCAATGCGCGACCGCTATAAAGCTGAACGAAACGACGAGATGTTTCATTCTTGTTAGAAGTTTCTAACATTGTGGACGTATTACTAAAACTCGATTAAAAATGTCTGGACGAGGCAAAGGTGGCAAAGCAAAAGGAAAGTCAAAGACTCGCTCTAACAGGGCAGGACTTCAATTCCCCGTGGGTCGAATTCACCGGCTCCTGAGGAAAGGAAATTATGCCGAGCGTGTTGGTGCCGGAGCTCCAGTTTATCTCGCCGCTGTTATGGAGTATTTAGCAGCAGAAGTTCTAGAATTGGCGGGAAACGCAGCTCGTGATAACAAAAAGAGTAGAATCATTCCAAGGCATCTTCAATTAGCAATTCGTAATGATGAAGAATTGAACAAATTACTTTCTGGAGTAACTATTGCCCAGGGTGGTGTTCTACCCAATATTCAAGCTGTACTTTTGCCTAAAAAAACAGAAAAAAGTGCTTAAATTGACATTTTCTGACATAAATAATCGGCCCTTTTTAGGGCCATTAATTCTTCAAACATATCAAACTATTCCTTCCTTATCTATAATTGTTATATTAAATTTAAATGTAAAGCGATTACAAATATTTAAAATTTTTAATAATTTTATCGATACATCATTTTAAGTCTAGAATTAACATAAAAATGTATAGAACGATCTAGAAACGCTGCTTTGTTTAAGACTGCTTAATAAAGGAAAAAAGTTTCATGTCAATTAGCCCACCCATTAATGAGATATTTTAATATAAAGTATTGAACCGCCGATTTTCATATTAAAAAATTCAATACGGCTGTCGCAAGTGGTAGCCATCTTGCATATGGCTGCCACTTTTACGAGTCTTCTTTCGCGCGCCAAATTCAAAATGAATTAAAATTTAAAAATTTATAAATATATCTATGAAATTAATATCCGACCACTTCGTTTTAAGGAATAATTTATTTAAATATAACAGCACTTCTCAATGAATATCTATCAAAAGGCTATATATTTTAATAGTTTTTTCCAAACCATTAAAATATTTTTTTTTTTATTCTCAAAAATTTTACTGGGTCATCTTGTAAACGATGTCTTGTCGAAATAACGGTGTGACTGGACACGTAGATATCGCAGATATTGTCTACAGGAAAACCTTCGGATCTTTTGTGCATCGCCGGTGTCCCAGGTAGGTCGCCTTTAAACGATGTCTTGCCGTCGTAAAGGTCTTCCTGGACACCTAGACATCGCTTACAGAAACATCTTCCAATTTTTTGCGCATCGACGGTGCACCTAATGAATCGCTTTGTAGACGATGTTTCAAGGTCCTGAGGCTCTTCCTGGACACCTAGACACCGTCTACAAAAACTTGAATAATAATAATAATTCATTATTTCATTTCATTGTCTAAATAGTTGATATTAAGTAATTTTGTAAAAAAATAAAATATATTAATTCAATAATTTTTCCTGTGTTAGTAATTTGTACGAACATTTCAGTGCAAATAATATCCATTTTTCATATAATATTATATCGCACAAAATCTGTGCCTTAGAGTAAATCCCTCTTTATACGTATAAGACTTTACGCAAAAGACGGAGATAGAAATATAAACAGAATTGCCGGCCGACCGTTAGCGCAGCTGCTCGACAAGCAGCGACTTGTTCAGCCAAAGTCAGTTACCTTCTAGAATCTGAACCGAACGGACAGTGTGGAGTATACATTCGAATTTGCTGGAATTTAGTTTTGAATCTTTAGTTTTAAATCTTGCGAAAAATAGCTTAAATTTCGAAATAAAGTTTGTGATTTTGGTTTTATAGATTTCTATATAGCTATGGAGCGGTATCGCGATTTATATAAATCGAATAGACTTTTAATTTCAACGAAAGAGACAAGAAACGAAGGTTTGTGCTGCCATCGGAAGATTAAACGAAGTGAGGCTTTCGACGTTCACAGAAATGTATCTCCTGAATTAAAAGGTAAATGACTAATAATAGTCATAATGACTAACTGAATTCGAGATCTTGAGAAGCTTTCGGTTTTTCGAATTTGCAGTTACAAAGTGCGTTTAAGGGGTAGGAATAGCGAAGGTTGCAAGAACACCAGTGTACACTACAACTTTTTCGCGAACGCTATTCCTAGTACTGCTTCCTCCTGAGTTTTTAAAAAATATCTTTATGGATGTGTGTGTGTGTACGCATGGATCTCAACTTCTACTGAACTGATTTTCATCTTCCACGGCTCATTGTATTTGTTTATTTTATCGCAAATTTCCGATTTTTAAAAAATTTTATTTTGTTTTTTAATGATAGGATTGCAATATTTGAATTGAAAAAAAATGATTTTAAAGAGTATAAAAATACCTATAATTTCATAAAAAAAAAGATACTCTAACTTTTATGGTTCTTTTGTTTTTAACAAAAATGAGTTTTTTTTAAATAGTATATTACGCACCTATGGAGGAAAAGAATTCGCAAGCTCATAGCTCGTGTAAATTGACACCCGAGCCGAAGGCGAGGGTGACAAACGCGAGCTATGGGCTTGGTATTTTACTCCCCGAGGTGCGTATACTATTTTTCTGCTCGACGACACTAAAAGCGGCAATTTCGTTTTCAAAAAGTTAGCACTTGCCGACCGGAGGGCAGAAAACAAAATGACTTAGATTCCCTTTTAACTTTCAAAATAAACAAGTTTTATTAATAATGATTCAAGTACTTCAAAATAAATATTAAAGGTAGTTTCTTCTTTTTATAGAGAGCAAACCTAAAAAAATTAAAAAGGTCGACAATAAGGAAAATCTGCGCAAACGATTAAAAGATAAAAGCAAAAAGATTGTTCCCAAGCCAACGCGACCATTTATTGTAGGAGTTGTCAGGCACAAAATTCATTCTCCACCATTTTTACACGGACCTATTATACGTGCGAAACCACAGAATAATTTGTATTGTCAACCCACTCCAGTCAAGGTATGAAAAAATTTAATTTGTATTAATAATTTAATTATACGTACATTTGATTTATAATATTAATCAAAATTTCTTTTATTTTTTAGTCATTTGCACCAAAAAATTATAAATTTAATGCTCCAACAGGATTAAAAGTGAACTTCCCAACTCCTAAGACTCAGACGTCACCATTTACTTTAAGAAGTCTTTTTAAGAGAAAAGAGGAAAATAATACAAAGACGAAAGAATCTCCTCTTCGAAATGTAACTGTGCGTCGTCCATTAAGACAAATATCTAATATTTCTCCGTTCCGCAGTAATGCTTCACATTTTGAGAAAAGCAAAGGTTAGATACAGAACTTAGCAAATTGTATTTTAATATAGACTCTGGCATTTATAATATTATAGCAATGACTATCGCAGCTATATTGCTGTAATATTACACTGTCTCAGCAGTGTTGATGTAACATTGACAATATTGCTGCGATATAGTCATTGTTATGGGAGTATCTCGTATTTTTAAAATAAATATCTTAAACAGCAATTGATAAAAATAAATTTCAAAATTTAGTAGAAGAACTCTGGACAGAACCTAAAGAAGGAATGGAAGATGAAAGACCTGTTTTTGGAAGATTAAACTTACTTAAAATATTTGAAGCATCGACACAGAAAATATCAAAAGGTACATCGCAGTAAAAATGGTTTTACTACATTTCTTAGTTTATTGTTGATGTTAAAAATATTCAAAACTTTTTATTCTGTATAATAATAAAATATTTATGTTATAGATAATCTTGAAAACAATTTCTTATCTTCTAAGGTAGATAGAAATTTTGATGTAAAAAAAAAGTGAGTTTAAACTTTTTAACCTGCTGGTAAAAAAGTACTGTTAAATTAATTATTTTAATTTCTATTATTTTAGTCTCAATGACAATAAACTATTTGATTCTCCTCGCGATGAAACGAAAAAAATAACATCTATAGAATGTTTTGATAAAACACCAATTTTAGAAAAAATAAAATTATCAGAAACAAGTTTTGATATAAAGGTATTATTTTTTAAATAATTTATTAAGCATTCTTTTTTAAAGTCTTTTTTAATAATAATTATATTAAATATTTATTTTTAGAAAGATGATTTAGAAAATAAAACACCTCAATTTTTATCAGTAAATCTATCAGAAACTACATTTACCTCTTATTGTTCAAAGACAAGTAATAAAACAATAAACTTTGATGAATCGTCAACGCCTAAAAAATCTGACGATTGTATAACTAGTTTAACACATTCTTTACCTTTTATACTAAAGTCTGAAGAAATAAATAATTATCTATCACCTTCAGAAAAAAAAATTTCTTCTGAATCTACTTCAGATATTGAGGTACATTTCAATGAAGTTTTTAATTTTATTATGAATTTTAATTTTATTATGATTATACTTGTTATTCATTTTTCTTAATCTTATTTAACAGAATGAGAATTCTAGTAATTCAATATTATATGAAACGGTAATTAAAGCAAATGACTGTTTAAATGTGATGGCACAAAAAAATAGCGATATTTGTCTTCAAACGAAACAGATAGATTCTGATAAGGTAAAATTTCAATTTTTAAATGTTCTCAATATAGAAATCAAATAACTAAAAATTTTGTTATTAGATCGTTGATTTAGATAATATTCGGAACAAACATCATGTGCCATTGACTATTAGCAGTCCATTGGATAATATAAGTATTGAAAAAGAAGAAATGAATAAAACACTAACAGAAATTGAACAAGAACGTATCAGCAACATTTCACCAATTAAGGTATTAAAAAATTGGAATTGATGATAATTGAATTTCTTTATAAAATGTAAATGATTCTCTAATTTTTCAGAATCAAAATCGTGTGTTAAATGAGATTACTTCTTCAATTTCATTGAAAATAGATGAGACTTTTGAAAATAGTATTCAGCAATCGAAAAAACAAGAATTACAATCAATAAAAAAATCTGAATGCAAAGAAAATGACCAAAATCTAGTGATAAATAAAAAATCTTCTACAATTTCATTAAAAATAGATAATTTGGTAAAAACTGTTAAGCAATCAGAAGCAAATTCCAACAGTAAATCTGAGCCAATAGGAAGTGACATTATTATAACTAATGTAGATGTTGCTAATGAGGTAACTTATTATAAATAATATACATTTTTTTAAAAAACTAAATTATAATATTTTTAGCAACAAGAATACTTTGATGCAGATAGACATGTTGATAATCTACTGCAGTCTTTTAAGGATTCCAATTCAAAAACAGAAAGTAATAGTTCTATACAACATGATACATTATCCCCTATTGATAATCTATTAAACAATATAGAGTCAGACAATAAAAATCAAAAAATAGAATTAGAAAATAAAATAGGGTGTGAAAATATAAAAAATAATTTAGATTCACAATTAACAAACTTTGTAAGCTTAGAAAATAAGGTATGTAAATTTTTTCACTTTTAATTAATTTTTTTTCATTGTTTTAAATAAAATGGTAATCCTTTTCATTAGATGAATCCTGATATGGATTTTAAAAAATTAACTAATCCCAAACAGCAAACTCAGCTTGACAGTTTAGAAAACTCACACTACGAAATAATTGAAGAAATTAATACTAATTATTCGGAATCAGACATTAATCAATTAGAAAATGATCATTTAAATTCAAAGGTATTTAAATATTTTTATGAATTTCCCTTCTAAATGCATTTCGTTATTAAATATATAAATAAATGATTTTGCTAGATCGAAGATGCGAATTCTGAAAAGTCAAGTCATTCAAAACGTAACAGTACGTTATACTGTCAAAGTAAGCGTCAATCGGTAGAAAAATTAAGGGAAGGAATAGAACATACCGATGAAGTAAATAAGGTATATTAATTATAATATATATAAAATATATTTTGTTATCTGAAATTAATAATTCGATTGATTTAAAAAACGATTTGTTAGAAGATATCTCATTTAAAAAATTAATTAAATGTGTCGAATAATGAACTTTTAAAAATAATTTAAAAAACAAGGTGTGCGTATCTTTATTTTTAAATACTTAAATTAATAAAAATTTATCATCTATATTCATATAAATAGTTTTTATAATCTTTTGAAAAAGAAGAAAAACAGTTCTCTGTTGTGAAATAAAGTATAGAACTTTAGTAGGATTAGCAACTTCTAATGTTTACTTCTTGACTATATACTAATTTTCATACTAACTTTTGTGTGATGTTGATATTAGTCATTGTTTTCCGATATAATTAGAGTAATATTTTTTTTAATTAAACGATTTTTAGAGTGACAGCCTGAATGCAGAACAAATCAAAACTTCGAGTTCAATTCCGAAAAATCTTTCAAAACAATTGGAAGAACAATCTAATTTAGAAAATTCTAGGTCTGAAGATATAACGCATAAAAATATTGCAAATGACTTGGAGCGAAAACATTCCACTTTCTTGAACAAAACATTAGAGAATATAAACGTAAATTAAAAATTTACTTCCTTTACTTACAAATTTTCAATTAATTGCACTAAAAATCAGAGAAATAGTAAAAAAATTATTTTTTACAGACAATAGGTATACCTTCATCATTAATTCAACCTAAATATCAAATTAAAATTACAACTCCGTTTGGGACAGAGAAAAATTGCACTATGGAAAGAAAATCACACAACAAGGTAATATTACTTATTACAAAGATAGTTTTGATAAAAAGTACTTTTAAATCATGAGTTTTTTAATTGCTTCTTTAGAGCACAAATGAAGATGTAAAAACGAAAACTTATATGCAACATCCAGAAACTGTTACTATTTCGGATTCCCCGGATATAAAAAAAGAAATACTGATTCACAAATCACGAGTAAAAAACAGCAACGAAGTTATAGATCTCGTCTCTGATGAAGAAGTATTATTAATTTTCTTATTTTACAGTAACCTTTTTATGTATGGTATTACTAATCTTCACATTTGCAGGAGGATCACACTGTATATTTATCGAAAGTTCTTGCAAGGATATCATATAATTCAGTTCCATCATTAGCATCAGCTTCTCCTAAAGCGAATCAAAAAAGAGTACCAATAGGTTCAATTGAAAATATTCCAGTAATCATTCTTTTATTAATCAGTCCTAATTAAAGTATTAGACACTTTTAAATACAATTTTTTAAATTCTTTTAGAAATTACATATTTCGCCATGTAAAACGCCTCGATCTAATTTGATTGCAAAAGAAAATTCTCCAATAAATAGCCCTTTAAGAGTGTTGTCTTTGCGGAGCAGACATGTAGAAATTTCACCTTCGCCAAAAAAATCAACTCCAAGGGTAATTTTTTTATTTGTATAATAATTATGTATTAATATCCAGTTTCTATCACAATATTTAAAAACTTTCTAAAAAACTATTTTTTTATGTAAAACAGAAGCCAAGAAGAAAGAAACTTGATCAAACATTTACTCAAGAAAAATAAAATATTAAATTTTAAAATCAGGATTTGTACAGTAATTTATAGAAGATATAGATCAGTATTATTTGAATTAATTTTATCTTAAAAATATTACATTTAATGTTATTGATTTTATGTTTAAATATTTAATGTAAAATAATTGTTATGTACTAATAATATAAGTGCTTGTAAAAAAATGATCTTTTTAGAGTATTTTTAATCCTTTTCTAAAATCATATTACGTCCTAAGACGTAAGGAAAAAGTAAAACTACAATGAGAATTTTCGAGTAAAATTGACCCCCTAAATTAGACTAATCGCAGGACAATGCGATTTTCTGAATAATATTTAGTCCCTTTTAGAATAATATTTACTCCGATTTCTAGTAAATTTTATCCCGAAAATCGCATTGTCCTGCGATTAGCCTAATTTAGGGAGTAATTTTTTCTCGAAAATTCTCTGTGTACAATAGAAAGAATCTGTCCTTAACTTACGTATGATCTGTCAAAAGTTGCAAAAGTAAAATAACGAATATGGGTACTCGTCAGTTTGCTGATGAACAATCAACAGAAATTGACTGTCTGCCTTATAAACATCCGAATTCGTTACAATATTTATGCAAAACGAAAGTCCTATATTCTTGGTTCTTTTGGATTCATTATGGATAGAAGTGGCTTAGAGGAAGCATTTTCTCCGCTTTAGCGACCGGTGCGATTAAGAGCTCCCGCAAACAAAAGTTTTATTAAACTTTATAAAGAACGCGATCGGTTCAACCTAAATTCAAATAAAAGCGAGCATCTTCGGATGACTCGATTAACCAAGTAAAATCCTTGGTGACTGTAACAAATCAAAATTGTGATTTCGTAAAACGTGCGCCTGCAGGTCGCGCAACGAGATAAAAAATCTCAGATCTTGCTTCTAAAGCAGATCAGGTCAACTTGGTGCCAAAGAATAGTAATCGCAATCAGATTACTCTGAACAATCACCACAACTTTGTGTTGCGTACAATATTTCGGGTGAGAAATTGAGTGGAATTTGCGTGCGGTGTCTCGTGACATAGTTTCGCGTTCATCTTGTAAAATCTGTAAATTAATAATTTCTTAAATAAATTTGGCTTTTTTATGCCTTTTTAGGCTTTCTCCCAAAACAAAAATTGTGCGCGTCTAAAAATTATTTACCTATTATCCAATACTTAAAATCAGTAAAAAAATAAAGTGTATCTCTTAATTAACTAATTCTGCTTACCATCTAGGGTAAGAGGATCACGACAAAACAATATAAATTTATAATACTTATAAAAATATTACATTACTTTGAAAACCAATCTTAAAAAAATATTCTGCACGTTTTCAAAATTTTTAGCAGTTCAAAATAAATGCGTTTCATATAGGATATAAAAGAGAAATGACGAAACGAAAATCCCGAAGCGGTTTTGCTATATCAGGCATACACTGTTAGAAATAAGTGGAAAAAACTTCCATCATTCGTGACGCTTCTCATAGACTGCGTAGTCTATGTCAAC
>JAWWEM010049710.1:0-10492 GCA_035582935.1 Ormyrus thymus
GCTTCGAATAATTTATGGAGGCTCGCGGGAATCCTATATCGCGGTTCGCAATTAAGCTTCGCTGGATCTTTCTGAGCTCTAGCCTTTGCTGGCTGATGTATACAAGTAATGAATTTTCGCTGAATTATTCGAAATTAATTCCCATTTGCGAATTCGCGTTCTTCGAGCGAGGAAGTGATCGCTAATAAATTCAATTGATTTCAGCTGGCACGGCCCGATAAACTTGCACAATGAGATTCGATTAATTTAACTGAAAATTGTTTTAATAAAACATTCAAAAATTGCTTTTACACGTGTTTTCGTGCTCCTAAATACTCCAAAAGACTGACGTACGAATCGACAGCGAAGGGCCGAAAACTCTATAAAGCATCGACTGTCAGTCAAGCCAAACAACGGCAGATTTAACGATTCGTCGCAACTACACGATATTTGCATTGCGAAATGAGTTTCAACCTGACGTACACACTCGCGCCTCGCGCGCATAATCTCATCCATGCACGCTTGCAGTTCCGTCTCTCCCTCTCAATCAGGGTTGGCGTTTGTACTCGAAATAAGTCCACTGCAGCTAATTTCGAACGATCTCGAGCAAGTTTTTGCCGCGCGGTCGATCTTTGTCCGGTTCGAAGCGCGGTTGCGTCTTGCGCATGACGCGTTTCTCGACGTTACGAAAGAACGGGGAGCGTCGCGTGTGATTAAGCGAATTACCAACTTGCGATTTGGTTGGCAAGTGTGGCAAAGAGGCGGCTCAAACTTTGCTCGATGAGATGAGGAGAATTTCTGTGTAACGAGCTACTTTGATGAAAGCGGGTGAATAATAAAAAAAGTATGTCGTACAAGAAGTGAAACATATTGGCTTTATTACAATTAGTGCGCAGAGCTAAATGAAAAATCTGTCAATTATTTCTTAAACTGGTTCATTAACTCTTCGTCGAGAAAAAGCTCCAATAAAACGGATGTTGAATTTATCGCGAACTGAATTCTTTATATTCGCCGAGAGTGAGGTTATAAAAAAAAACTCAAGACAGCAATAAAAATATATAATACCCGAAAATTGAAGTCTGAATTCCATCTATGAGGACAAAAGTTTTTAACATACTTTAACTCGCTGTAATCATACTGTGGTCAAGTCCGTCGCGCAATGAATACCTACCTAATTTGAATAAATTCAATCATACCTTTTTGAACGAACGCGCAAAGGTTTCAGATTTCAAACGAGAGCAAAATTTCATATTGTCCTTGCGTCAAATATCCGACTACTCGCGGCGGCTCGTCGCTCGTCCGTCGCGCCTAAAAATTGTTTTTACACCGTCTTTCCCTCCTGCCCGCTCGGCGAAGAGGGAAATGTTCAAAGTCCAAATGAAAGAAATCTTCCCGCACGCCAGAATGCAATATCTCTCTTTATACTCCGGGCGCAGGCCGCAGGGGGAGATAGAGAGCGGGAAAGACTGGAATTTTGCACTCGCGCAATTTCCTCTCCTCGAGGGAGCGCCGAGTATTTCTATGTATGCGCGGCGCCGCGCGTGCGAACGCCGGGGGAAAAGGATCGCTTTTGCCCCCCCCCCCCCCCGCGCCCGTCGGAGCTCCCGCTCGACAAGCTTTCGTCGAGTTTAATCTCGATACCGTTGTGTTGTTGCTCTGGCTTCCCTCTCCGCTTCCCTTTTCCCGTCCGTCCCTTTCTTTCGCCCCTTGATCATCGGCTTTTGTTATTAGACCTTTGTGCGACTATTAAGCGTGTCACGGGACTTCGTAATCCTTGCGTTTATTGCGCTAAATGGGAACCTGAGCCGCCGCCGCCGCGCACGAGCTTCTGGTGTACTCCGTTGCTGCGCCATAATGCGGGAGCTTGACCTTTGGGTGCGCTTTTGGGAAAGTATCGCGCTTTCAATGAAAATGCTCGAGGAGTTTCTTTTTATGCTGTTCTTACTGTTTTCGAGGTGAAATTTAAATTTTCAGTTACAATGCAAGTGAAAAAAATTACCTGCGATATGGATAGACTTGGGAGGTTTTCAAAATATGTACAGTGCTACATTCTTCAAAATTGAGAAGGACAAGTTTTTGGGTCAAAAACGTCTGTAACAATACCGTAATATGTTTAAAAGCAGAACAAACTAATATATTATAATTTTTTAAAATACAATAACTAAACGAGATGTTTTGTACAAACCAAATTCTTTCTAAATGCTTTAGAAACAATTTACAAATACTAAAATGTATTTAATTATTAAATTTTTATATTTATATCAAATAACCTCGACTCGAATGAAAAAGTAACAAAGATATGATAATCTTAAAACGCACGGACTAAAAGAAACGTTCACTCGCCAGTGAAAGTGCAGGGAAGCAGAGACAGGAGGGAATAAAAAAGAGCACATATAACACTGCGTTACATCCATAGCACTCAGCAAAGGGCTGTTTCTCTTCCTCCTTTATGGTCACAGTAAAAGTGCAAATAGATTCACGCAACTCCGAGCAAATAAACGGGTTTCACGTGATAAAGGTAAATTCGTTGATGTGAAATCCATATATTTTTGTAAAACAGATGCAAGAAAAACACCGCTTATATTAAGGTCGTATGGCCACTTCGTAAGACTGGGATCAAACAATATTCATATTTTGTTGCTAATTTGTTACGCCGTGCCCGATTTCGTTGCTCCTCCCGTTTCCGAGAAACAATGGATACATTAACTTAATATTAAGTTAATAACTTAGCCACTCTCTGTATCTCTTGACCTAATAAAGATATCAACACGAGACTGGTGACATAATTTCTTGCTAATTTGTTGCCTATGAGGTGCAATCAATTACGAAAATCCACCCTTTATAGAGGAATCAACCATCTCCTATTATAGATAAAGCACAAAATATAAAATCCAATGCACGCATCTTAACACTGGATAGTATTTTATTGTTAATTTGTTGCTAATATGTTACGCCCCACCTGATTTTGTTGCTCTAGCTGTTTCCAGCTGTTTCTGGGCTGGAGAAACGCAATAGAAAGCAGCTGGCAAAAAACTAGCAACAAAGCATGCCGCCAGTCTCGTATTGATATCTTTATAAGGTCAAGAGACACAGAGAGTGGTCACAGTAGCTTAATATTAAGTTAACATGTCCATTGTTTCCCGGGAACGGCTGGAGCAATAAAAGCGGATCCGGCATAACAAATTAGCAAGTATGGTTTGATTACGGTCATATGAAGTGGCTACGCTAGCTTACTATACGTGAAAAAACCCAGGCCCGATAGCCACTAATTTACTTCAATCTATTTGCTGTACCGTCATGGTAATGTATAGCTTTTTAAACAGTTTTTACGCGCCAAGTATATAAATTCGTTAAAATATTGAATTTCAAAGCAATACTAGTGTTATTTACGCAAGTCGTTACTCGATTTTGCGAAGCAAACGTTCCCAATTTATAAATCGTGAAATTACCGGCGTAAATATTAAGTCCATAAACAGAGGGTATCTAATATTTACGGCGCATTAAAGTGACATAAGCAAGCTCTTAGCTCGCAGGAAAGTGATTTCGGCAAGAGGCGCTGCGTATATTTTTATCGTAAATGTTTAAGAGGCCGCAGCGCTCGAAAGCGCGAAGGAGTTTTTCCTGCTCGCTCCTTTTATTGTCCAATGAATATTGGATCGAACGCTTATAAACCAGGCCCAAGATGCATCGGCTACTGTTTTTGAATTCCTAAGCGACGCGAATTTTATGCGCCGGGGAGGTGAATCAGCGCGCAAAAAATCCAGCCCCCCCACCCGCATACTTTATGCGCGAGAGCGGCGCCCGCGCATTTGCCTTTCAAGATTCAGCGCGGGAGAAGGAACGGCCTGGCGAGCGTAATACGCGCAAGATCTCGACGGAGATGAATGGCGAACAAAAAGGCTTATTTTCTCGCTGCTGAAAGCGATCGAGGAAAGCGGAGGGTGAATGGGACTAAGCTCGCGCGAAGAGAAATTAGGGAGTGCAGTAATCGGGCCGCCGGGGATAATCAAGATCGATTGTCCGGATGGATTGCACATCTATGAAGTATTTTCAAACTTAATTAAGAGGTAATAATATTGTTTTTACGACGAGTGTAAATTTAGGTTGCTGGGCAATCGTGAATCTTTTGTTGATTTCATTTCTTTGCCGACAAGCTGGGTTTGATTGCTCGTTGATCTTTTTCTGAATTAATTGTTGTTTTGTACGAAACAGTCGTCGATCAAGTAAAAGAAGCAAATACTTTTTTCAAGAATTCTTTCCCCAAACAAATAAATGACTTCCTCACTTTGACATGTTTTTCAAGCGTTTCATACATGTGAAAGCCGTCAGTGTGCACACAAAGGAAGGACGAGGAACCGTCTTTTTCTAAGTACAACAGATGCACCACGAAGCTGTATACACTTTTCATCTGTATTCCATCGTTGCTGCGCTTTTGTACTTTAACAGTTGACTGAACGTTTTCTACTGACACACTTCTATTTTTGAATCTACATGATGTATTTGATGACTTTTGTAGAGGAAGCTTTGTGATAGTAATTTTTCGAGTTGTTGAAAAAATGTTATAATTGCATTTTGAGGTGTCAGGAACAAGAATAATTTCAAATAAATGGTCTTTGAAAAATGTCTGTATGGATGTATGTGTGTGTGTGTGTCTGTGTACCACTCAGATTCTGGACAAAGTGTTAACGTTTACTTTAAAAATCGGGATTCATTATCGACGAATGTATT
This sequence comes from Ormyrus thymus, assembly GCA_035582935.1. Classification (NCBI taxonomy): domain Eukaryota; kingdom Metazoa; phylum Arthropoda; class Insecta; order Hymenoptera; family Ormyridae; genus Ormyrus; species Ormyrus thymus. Next base: position 4,708 of record JAWWEM010049710.1, read on the forward strand.
TATTTATAAAGAGAGCATTCCTCTTTCCCTGCTTATACTTTTTTCATTTATGTAAATTTAACCCGCCTTTTTTTCGGTTTTTTGTCAAAAACCTTTATACTCCCTTCAATATGCACCCTTCAATGATTGTACAGCTCCTGCTTTTGCCGTTTTCATTCTTTCTTTTCTGCTTCGGCTTTCTCGTTATCCCTTTCATATTTTGTATTCCTTTTACGTTTGAGATCATAATTGTATTTTTCATCCGTCACATTTTATTTTCTCAGCATCGAAGTCAAAGTAACGCGCTGAACGAATAAAATTATTTTCAACGACACTTAGAATCGAACTTCTCCAGTAACTCAAATTCTCAGCACTTGTCGTGCATCAAGTATAAAGAAAAATCAATAAAAGTTCACCCCTCGATTTCCATTTACAAATTCGAAATAGTTTCCCGAGGACCGCACGTGTTGCGCGCAAAGCGAACGCTTGTGCTTTCGAATCTCGGCTTGCTGGCAAGAATGTCCAAGGACCATAGATGCTTTGGCCTGCGTCGCTCGGAACCCTTTGTTGAAATATCGTCCCTTTAGTCTAGCTTTCAGTAAATTTTTGAGCAGGGCCAAGAGATGTGTCGCATTAAATTCCGCACGCATTGAGCCGAGGACGCGATGCGAAGTAAAATAATTCGTCGTGCTGTAATTAAACTTCAATTGCAACTTTTTTGGCGTGAAAATGTTTCTCAGTCACTGCGACAAAGCTGAAAGTGAATAATTAGAGTAAATCTTAATGCATATGTAGAAGCCAGCTGTTACCGCTTGGCTCGTGGTTTCATAATCGGAATACTTTTTTGCTCATTAATGGATTATAAAATCAAATTTTATTGCCGCACGTTAGGAGCACAAGAAGAAATATAACGTATTTTAAAATGTTGTACAAACAATTGGGATAATTAATTTTCTTCGAATTTTTGTGAAGTGAAACAAAGTAAACAAATCCAAAGACCGACTAGGAATAAAACATGACTGCTGTAAGTTATTTCGCGATTTCCCTCGATTAGAAGAAACCGTACCAACTCATTAATTACGTCATCTTCCGCTGCGGTCGTTGCACTTGAAACCAGTCGCGCGCGTAACCCATTTTGTAAATTCTTTAAAAATTCTTCGACGACAGTTTTAATTATACTGATAGCGATATCTTTCGTACATTTTAATATTTAGAAAAAAAATGAAAATGCGCGAGTGACTCGCATTGGTTTAACTTAAATGTAAAATGAATGTTTAATCCCAATGATCAATGCTGCCACCACTATTCCATTACTATTACCTTAAAAAAAATACGCCTTATTACTTCGTTTCTCTCTAGCCAAAGCCCCAACTTTAACGTTACATCATCTGCCCTCTCAACCAATCCAGTCAGAGATATCACATCCAGCTTAGATCGCCCTAGATTTCCGAAACAGTTTATCATACCCCGCGCCGTCCCTCCCGAAATTCTCTAATCCCGCCCCTCCGTCTGTCTCTCTTCCCTGACGGCTGATTTCTCTTCTCTCCCCATCTCCGAAAGTACTTATATTATTCCGCATCGATTGTACAAACGCATATTTCCCTCTCGCAGAGCGAGGTTCGCCAGAGCAGCGAGAGAGAGCGAGGGAGAGCATCCTCTATCTATCTTTCTACCTCTGTCTCCCTCCGGCACAGCCGAGCTCCCGAACGCGTTCGCGCGCATTACTCGGCGCAGCTCCTCGATCGATAGAGCGGAGTCTGCGTCTCCAAAGCTGCCCGCGCGCCCACACCTGAATCCTCCCCCCTCCCGCCCCGGACTTGTTCGGAATTTGCAAGCTCGTGCGCGCGCGCGAGAACCCGGGATGTGCACTTGGTGCGCTCAGCCCTGAGTTATATACGTTATATTCCCCGGAGACGGCGCGATAACGGCGCTGCACGGCTCCTCTCTCTCTCTTTCTCTCTCTCTCTCCTCTTTTCGAGCTGCCCCGCCGCTAAAGAAATACGAGCTGCGGCGGGCGCGAGAACGAGCTGCTCGAGGCTTTTTCACTTTTGTTTTTGAGACTTGCCGATGCGCGAGTAGGTCATATAATTTCTTCCTTTTCTTTTTTTTTTCTAACGGCCGTTGTTGCCGGGTTTCGAATTTGTAAGAACAAGCGTGAGGCGAGGGTTTTTTTTTTTCTTTTTAATTTGCGGATCTCTCGGAGCTTTCGCTTCCTCGGGTAAAAGAGGCGACGCGCGATCGAATTGTAAATGAAGGCATTTAAATGGGTTATTTTATTTAATTTGTGATTTCGGTGCGGAAATTTTAAACATAGAGGCAAAAGTATATTGCGCGCGAATAAATATTTTTTGTTTTTTCAATGAATTTGCATTTGCGTGTACATTTCGTTGATTTTCATTATTAAATTTATCTGCTTGTAATTGGAAACCTGAAAAACGTTTTGAAGTATTAATTTTTTTAAATAGAAATCTCAATTTAGGTAAAAGTTACTTCTTTAATTAGTTTTCATGAAAGTTATCCTTATTTGCATAAACTTATAGTTTGGAATCTAATTGAAATTCGCATTATTGAGAACAAAAAATGAATTAAACTTTTATTACTTTTGAAATGAAATGTAGGTAATCAAATACTTCGATTTTTCAAAATACTGACAAACTAATTGGTATAAAGCACATTAATTTACTCGACATCTAGTTATAATTAGAAGCTGAAACTTCGAGAACTATTAATCAAGTTTAATAATTGTTGACATAATCTATAATCAATCTTCTATTGTAATTAGTGAATTAGAAAATTATCATCTACTTATTAGAAACAATTATTCTTAAATTTTATTACTGTAATTGAAATTTAATCATAATACCTAAAACCAGTTAATTCTGATTTGCTGATGATATTTCAAATATTGCAAAATAATTGTTCGGCTGAAGTCCTACATGAATATAGGCTAATAAATACATTTCATGCAATAACTCAAAATCAATATTTGCATATACATTTTGATAAAGTAATGAAAGTTGACAAAATTATTATCTTAGCTTAATCGATTATTACAATTTTTATTCATTCGGTTATTAAGCTTATTTGATCGAATGTAAATAAGACCGACCGAATTAATGAAACATTATAAAGTGAAAAATTCGCAACATATTCTTCTTAAAAAGAACCATTTGATTTTTCAATTTAAAATATTACCATTTCTCGAAAACACTTGGAGAACTATTAGCACGTATTTCGCAAAACTTGCACTCTCCCTAATAGAACGATTCATGGCGCATGACAATTATTTAGCCCCGCATTCCCTGTAAATTGTTGCACAGCAGCAGCAAACCTCGCAGACGCGGCAATTTAATGTTCATTTGCTCGTCCCGCTTGCGCCAACATCCCCGGCCTGGCTGAAATAGCTCCGCAAAAAATGCTCTCCCGCGCCGGCACTAAAGACAATTCGCAAAAGCAAGTTCAGCCGCAGTTCTATTTCGGCAAAGGGAGAGAAAAGGCGCGTGCTCGAAAAAGGCGCTTTCGATTACGCACACAAGACGAGGGGGGGGGGGGGCTTTTCACTCGCGTAATCCAATTATCTTGGTTCGATTGCAGGAAGGAACGTTTATCGGGCGCAGCGTGAAAAGTTAATTGCGATTTCGCTCCGGTCCGCTTTTTGCTTCATTTTTACTCTCTGCTTTAAAATTTCAATAATATTATAAAAATTGAACGTATACGGTCGATTAGTCAATGCGCGTTGTTTACGGAACGTAATACGAAGCGGGGCCTCGCATCGATTGTGGTTTTAGAAAGTTTTTTCATCAGCGTTATTGGTATATTAAGTAAAGGAAACCGTTTTCAACTAAAAGCGGATAGCAGCGCGAGATTGAAATGCTCAAAGTGGCGAAAATTACACGTGTAAAAGCAAGTGCAATTCGCGCGGTCAGTACATACGCGAGCGTGCGGATTTGTCGGGTATCAAAGGACTGTAGGAAAAAAAAAAGGAAAAAATGAATTTCTCGCGACCGGAATATCGAGCAATTTTTCATTGTTCCCTCGTTCTCCAGCTGTTTATCAATTTTTCCGTTTCGCTCTGCCTTCGCTGGAAAATGAAAAAACCGCGCGTAATCTGCAACGATTTTTAATTTCCACGATCAAATTCCAACCGAACAGTTTCAAATCCACCCCGTCCCTCCGATTTCCCGATCGATCCTAAAAACTTTTATCCCCGAAGAGCCCAGCATCCGTAGCTATCCCGCAAAGAAGTAATACTTTCCAGATCAGGCGGCAACTCATCGGCCCTACTAAACAACTGCGCCTGGCCCGATCTTCGATCCTCCAATTAAAATGCAGTCGGGCCTCCCCGCGCCGCGCGCAATAATGGACACACACGCACGGCGAGGGGCGGAGAGGGCGGGGAGGGGGGGGGATCGAAGTCCAATTGCCGCTGCACACGACGACTCGATCGAATTTACATGCCGGCGCTCTGCGCCGCCCCTGTCTCTCCCTCGCGGAGGCTGCGGGAGCAAGGGAAGCGCTGCCTGCGGGCGAGCGAGGCTTGATTTGTATTGCAGCTCGCGCAGCTCGGCTGCCGTTGCCGCGGAATAATGGATCCGAATGCCCGGTGCGCGGGCTTTCTTTTTGCCCTGGGTTAATCGTCCGTTAACAGCGAGATTTCGCTGATTTTCTCCGGATTGTACGTTTCTTGCCTTGGCGCGAATTAATGCTCGGTTGACATAACGGCGCAGGGCTTCGTTTCGTAAAAAAGAGGTACGGAAGCGGAACGAAAAGAGAAATTTTCATTCTGATCATAGCTAATAATGCGCTGTGCGAAGAAAGTTCATCTCTAGAAGCATGCGCGGAATACAAAAATCTTCTACATCGTACCGCTGAGCTGTTTTCCGCATAAATCCTTCAGCTAAAAATTCTACATGAGTACTCACATATTAATGTTTCTTACATTTCCTTTTTTATTTGAATATTCATTGAACTGAACTTTTCGCATTTTCGTTTTAGTTTTACATTCCAAACGAGCACGTCAAAAACTCAGACGGAAGAATTTGAAATAGTTGAAGTGCATACACGTATGCATCTGCGTTCGCATACCGAAGTAGCAATAGCCAGGACCTAGTCGGACATTATTCTTTCAAAAGAGAGAATTTTCCCCTTGCAACTTCCAATCTCAAATTATTCGACTGCCGCTGAAAAATTTCCACCTTTGAATGCTAATAACGTCAATTCCGTCCCCGGCAGCTGCAGTAAAGAGAAAATAAAGGCAATCTAGCCTGTAAACCCCGTCAGATTATGCGCGACATCAGCGCCCGAAATTTATTACGTCATACGCCGCTCATTTATTTCATTACCCCGACATCCGTCAGCCCGCGGGGATACGGCTTCATCAAGCGCGCAGCGCCATTTCCCGGAGCCACTTCGGCGCGCCCAAGTGCGCAGATGCGTGCGATCGCAATATTCCGAGGGACGCGCGAAGCTCGGCGCCCGGATAGCGAAGACGATCGCGAGACCCGCCGGCGGGCGCCTGGCGCAGATAAGCTTAGCGGCAGGATGCGCCGTTGCCCGAATTAATGGGCGGCGGTTCGGCGGGATGGCGTGCGAGTCGCGTGGCGCGAGCTCCCGCCCCGGGATTTATGCGCCGCGGCCGCCGTGTAATGTGTCGCCGGACTGGAAAATACGGGAGTCGGGCTAGCGATTTCGCATCGATTTTGCAGCGGGGCCGGCGGCGGGGGGGGAACCTTGAACTTAGGTTTATGGTTGTGTTCCTGGAAATATTGACTTATCGTTTGCATGCCTGCCCTTCGCGCTCCGTTGA